>JAAKBH010000132.1:0-306214 GCA_019776075.1 Amaranthus palmeri
AATATTACAATTGAGAGAATAAGACATAGTTATTTTTTTTTTTCCTTAGATCATAATAAAATCATAAATACACCATGACCATCAAAGTTACCAATAAGTGAAATAAAACGAGGCTAATTCCTTGATAGAGAAATAAATGTTGCGTCCTGGATCGAAACTTGAAGTTAAACCTTCCTGCAAAATACTGCCATCCATGATACGGATGACAGCCGTTTGAATCGGAATCAGCGCCTAACGCCAAGTACAAACTCCTTAACAATGCAATACTATGACAATCATAATATATTCACAAGATATGCAAAGTGCATTTCAGAACTTGATTTTAAGTTCCTCGATTCTCGTTTATCATTTTCAGTTCTCGAATTCTTTCAACAATTCTTTTCACATTCATCACATGAATGTAGATAAATATCTTTGCTACAGTCACCTACACTTGGTAACTATAAGCCTCATCCGATGGATCTACTTAATTAGATCCCAAAATCACATTCGCACAACACACATAATAATGACTTTCTGATATATGTAAGGGTCTGGCTAGAGGAGGAACATATTCCAAACTCTAACTGTGATGGGAGCCGTCGCTCCACCAATATTTATGCTCGAGCTTCTACAGGATGGGACTCTCTCGGTCCCCCTGTCTTACCCGCATTCTACGTGCCGGGAAACACGGGCGCCGGATTAACACGCCGGTCCGTGGTTCGACATTTCCTTACTATCAGAGTCATTCATCCAAGTACACATAAGTTCAAACAAGACTTCATATTATTTATTTCACATTGTTATAAGTCAACCCTAGTCTAATCAAACCTCAAGACATTCACTTAAGGAAAAGTCAACATATTTGACAATTCAATAATTAAGAGATTATCAATAAATAAAATTTCACCAATTATAAAAAGGTTCCAGAGACTATATAAGTTCTCTACAAGACTATACAAACCTATAAAACTAAAGGAAATATTTCATAATATTTATTAAAGAATTTCCTTCGATTAAACATGTAAATTAACTAAAAATTCATCAGAACCAAAAGTAAATATTCTAAAATATATTAGAGGTCCAAAAGTTATATGAAGTGAGTTTTAGACCAGAAGATTCAAGAAAAACGAGCCTATAAATTGTAAACTAAATTGTTTGACCAATTTACCGATAAACCGACATAAAATTGTTGATGTCCTCAAATGTCCACGAAAAATTTATCCAAGAGTCCTCATATGATCCTAATGTATATGGAGTGTCTCATAAAATTTCAAGTCAAAAATAGTCATTTAGATTTATTTTATATTTTATCGGTTTAGGATTTACCTTTTTATTTAAAATTCACAAGGGTCAATAGATGGTCTTATAAACTTATCCAATGATGAAATTTTAAACCTACTGTCCATATAAGAGTCCATAAAAATTTCAAGTCCAAAAATAGTTCATTTAGTATTATTCATATTTTAGCATTCTTACGTTTTATCGGTAAGTAGTTAAAACACTTAATAAAATTCATAGATAAATACCAAAAGATTATATTCTGGTCCAAACTTGTAGAAAACATAATAATATGATTTTATAAAATGTTTTATCCATTAATATTATATTTAACCCCTTAATATATATTAGAACATATTTTATTACTTAAAATTCAATAAATAACAATTTTAAAGAAATAACTTCATTGAATTAAACATAAATGATTTTTAAAAACATTTTCTACTTTGGAGTTCATATAAAATACATTCATAAAGTTACTAAGCTTACACAAAATTTATTCACTACAAGAACTTCACAAAAACATCACAAAACACCGTTTTTACGCATTTTTACATCATAGAATTTCATAAAATTTACATGCATGAACATTAAATTGAAAATACACATAATAAACATATATCCATCATTAATATCATATAAATGAGAAATTTTCAGATTTATATATTTTCTTTTGTGACTTTAATTTAATATCGATTTCGGGTAATAATCGCAATACTTGAAAATTTATAATATAAACATATGAATAACATTTCTAATATTAATATATATATAATATCATAAATTTTCAACTTATAACATCCATATACTTAAACTTATAATAAACACCTTATTTTTACTTTGAACACAAAAATGTGTTATTCTTACTTTAAGTGAACATGCAAGGTAAAATTTAATCAATCTAACATATTTTCATATCTTTCACATACTCAAGTAAATATAATATAAATGTCACATAGTAAGAAGGTTAAGAAGTGTGTACCATGAGCCACCAAGGAAGCAAGAGAAATATTAAGAAATAAGAACTCCAAAATAAGAGGAGATAATCTCCAAGAATAATCTTCAAGTTTGCAAGAAAATAATCCAAGCTCCCAAAATAATAATACTAGAATCTTACAAATGTTGATTATTTTGACTTAGAGAATGATAATTTTCATCTCTAACTCCAATTATAAAATCCATATTCAACTTAAAGTCCAAATCCCTTATCATTATATGTTCCTTTTCGGCATGTCTTACTAAAATGCTCATAACCTCTAGCTCCGAACTCCAAATCCAATGATTCAAGTGTCTAATTGCTCACAACTCCAAGACCCATATTTCTTAAGAACAAACTATAGTAATAAAATGAAAAGAAGAGGGTCAAAAATCCACAAAACAGAAAATGTTTGAAATTTGCTTACTCTTAGCTATCCAAAATGTTTGAGGGCAAAACATAACCTTTCATGCACCAATTAATGCAATTCTTGGGTCTAAAATGTGAGGAATTTTATGTACAACACTACCATAAGTTTTCTTTATACATGCATGAAGAGGAATATGAGTAAACACTTCAAGTTGTATTCATGTATAAAGCTGACCAAAAAAGAACAACAAGTTGTGAATGTTTGCTTGAAGATGAGGGACTTATATAGCTTATATATGTGCGTGTGAGGTATCAATGGAAAGCTTAAGATGTCTACAATATTATGGTATAAAAATATGAGGCACTTATTAGGAGAACTTGGGATAAAAAGGATGATTTGTTGAAGGCATACAAGCTGCCAGAAACTGTTGTGATGAAGTGGTAGAAATATGGGGATGAATCTCTCATTTCTGGAGGGATATAAGGGCGTGTAAGGTATCTATAGAAAGCTTAGAGTGTTAGGAAAAAGTTCCAAGTGGTAGCACTCAATTACATAGGGTATAGCCTAGGTCAATTAGGGTATCTTTCAGACCCTACAAAACTGTCACTGAATCTGACCTTTGTATAAATTTTCACTCTTTTCTTTAATTATAGCACAAGCTACCTCCATCTAATGGTTTTGTATCTTCAATAACATGCATGTGAAGGATATGGTAAAAGATGGGGTCAAAATACACTCATTTACTATTTTTAAATGATTTTAGAAGTAAGATAAAAGTTTTGATAAAATTCTGAAATACTTGTTTTTAGGAAATAGTATGTTTTTGTTTGAAAACAATATTAATCCATAACCAAAACTTATTTTTAAACACTAAATAACTAAAATATCATTAAACCTTTTTTTTCTCATAATATATTGTAATTAGATAAATATATTTTCTTTATATTAAAATATAATTACTTTTATTAAATAACTTAAAATGAGCTTTTGTTAACATATTTTATGAAATTATTTGCAAATAATATAAAGTTTTCGAATAATAAACCAAATTAATATATTTATCAAATCAACCAAGTTTAGAACGAAATTTAAGTTATTATAGTAAATCAAATTAATTTTGATAAAATTAAGTACATTGGAATCTTTACTTTAAATATAATAATAACAATTAACAAAACAAAACTTAGTTTGTTCAAACTTAAAAGTTTTAAGAATTAAACTCTCATCATGTTTGGCACTTAAGGATAAATAATTAGGTAAGTTACTAGCACAAATCACTACCAAGACTATTTAAGTTAAGATTAAAAGAGGCTTTAAAATAGGGCTATTACAAGCATACCATGTCCTTGTTGTTCGACCCCCGACTTACCATTACACTCATTGTAGTAGTACTAGGGTGATTATAAATATTGTTTGAATAACTAGGTTCATAGTATTACGACGCACTAGAAACCAGTTATCAATGCCAAAATCTCCAAAAGTATAGTGGTAAAGAACTTTTTCTTTAAGTCACATGTCTTGAGGCACCACTATTAACTACCCAACTATTTTTACAACTAGCTTATTTAATAACATCTTCATCTTAAACATTGACTAGATCAGTGACAGTTGTAGTTGCTGCTTGATCGTCCCTATCATCATCTTTCTTATCATGATAGTTCATATGTTTGCCTTTACCCCTCTTGTTATCTCATTTACACTTGTAGAAAAATTTCTGAATTTGATCCATTTTATTACAATAGTTACTTTTGATGTTCTTAAATTTTCAATGGGACTTGCTCCTACTAGCACCTCTATATGAAGCTCTACCATTGCTTTTCCTCATGTTTTCTGCAACATAAGCTTTCTCGATTTATGAAAATGACACATTTCTTCATTCACATTTCTTCATTCAAAGTGTCATTCTCAAAGTAGACCTAGAACTTGGGAGCGTACTAAGTAACATAAGTCATTGAACTTCATCATCAAACTTGATTTTCATGACTGACAAATGTTGAACAATGCCATGGAAATGACTGAAGCGATCGGAAAGTGCCTTGCTCTCCTCATGCATTAAGCTCATGAGTTCCTTTGTCAATAAAAACTTATTATTTTTAGACTTACAAGCATAAAGTGACTTAAGCATTTGCCACAAGGTTCTCGCATGAACATCTTCATTTAATGTAATTCAAAATATTCTCATCATCCGATTAATGAATAAACCCACAAATATGGTCTAAAGCTTTTTGTAAAAAATTATTTCACTTTTTTACTCTAAAGGTGTACAATTTAAAGAAAGGGCCGGGGGTAAATAACATATATGCCCTAACCTTCCCAAAGAAGCTAAAATCACAACTCCACATTTGGGACAACTAGGGATGGCTATGGGTCTTGGACCCTACGGGTTTAGACTCGACCCAACCCTAATTTAAGGGTCTGGATCTACCTATTTATGGATCCTATGGATCCATGTTGGATTTGGTCCACGACCTTAGGGTCGGGGTTTGGGTTCGGGTCCGGGTGCACACGTTTAGGACCTAGATCCGACCTATGGACCCATTTAAATATTTGTTTGAAATCATGTGTATTTAATTGTTTGATTTGGATATTTGTAGAACATCTGAACATTACGTGATTTTGAACTTTTTCGGTTCTAGTAATTTGAATTGGTTGTTGTATTGATTTGTTAAAAATTAAAAGACTTGATAAATATTTCGTTATAAGAACTTAAATGTTGGAAAGATTCATATATTTATTAACTCAATTAGTATAAAGTAATATAAAATTCTTGTTAGTAAATAATGTATAATTTTAATAGAATGGTCGAAAACTATATAATATATTTTTAGAAATTTTAAGAAAAAAATAATTAATGCGTATGTTGGAAACCGCAGCCTATGTCTCGCAGCAAATAGACCTTTTTCCACTTATATATATCCAGACCCTAGACCCATTAGACACTAAGAGTCCGGTTTAGGGTCCAAAATTTTCAAACACTTAGGGTCTGGATCTTGGTGTAGCTAGACACAACTTAGGTCCGACCCATGCCCATCCGTAGCGATAACAAATGGACATTTGAGCTCTAGTTGAAATGCTTTGCTCCAAATAAGAGGGGACCCTAATTAAACCCAAAAAAACTTATGCTAGAGGGAGTTCGATTTGTATATCATCAATTATTTTGAAGATATTGATAATCATTAATTTGAACAATTACATGTTGTACAACTATACTTTTACTTTAAACCGTTGATAAAGCAAAATATGAGTTTAATAGTAATAGTTGTAGCACGCGGTCCCCCAAGTTATACTTTCAAATTTCATAATGTTATGTTATACTTTTCTATTAATAATAATACCAATAAAAATATAAAATATCAATGTGCTGCAAATGTATGAAGAATTCAAAGAATATAGGTATATGTTGGAATGTCAATGTGCAGTTGATATGTCATTACTCATTAGTGTATAGACCTTGGCGTGAAATGATTTATTCTAATTCAACCAATTATTATCTCCGCCTAAGATCGAGCTGGGCGTGATGATTTATTCGATCTCAACTAATGCGTAATGCCTAGTTGTGTAAGAATGACGATACGATATAAACTCTAAAGTTCATGCCAACGATGTCATGAATATACGAGTTGTAGTAGCATAGTATCTTTTAACATATTGTCAAAAAGCTCATCTCTTGTGATTGTGATAGATAGTAAAACATTAAGGTTGATTGTACTCTAGCTCTTTATAATAAGAGATAGCATGTCTTTAACATGCTTCCAAGCAAAAATACTAAAACGGAAAGGCATGACATAAACATATTTTAACAAAGCAACATTTATAACAAACAACCAATTTTCCAACAAATAAAATGACAAAAAAAGAAGAAACAAAATTCATAAACGTACACTCTACGTTATTCAAGCCTTGCTTAAGAAAAAAATCCTTAAAGTTTGTATTTCATATAGATATACAACACATTTATCTCATTACCAAATAGCCTCCATGCATTAAGCATTTCTCATGCAACAAGCTTTATAAACTCTAAAACTCGTTTTTCGATCTACCCTCAACTTAAATGAGTCTTGTATAGTGATGTGCTCGTTTTAGAGCACGTTTACCACCCCATTTTTTGTGTAAAGTCTCGCCTTTTTGTATCGATTTTATATAATTGACGCATGATTTCCCTTTGATCTTGTGTTCGAGTGTTTTGAGATTGATCATGTGATTTTTGGAGATTTCAAAGGCGGTTGGCGTACATTCGAGACTAAGACATTATTCCTGGAGCTTTAACTTGACAAATCGAGACTGTTCCATGACCCTGACATAGCTCGTGTGATCGAAAACGGAATCAAAATCCTCAAAGGAAGAAACTGCAGCATATTCGGCGGAATGGAGGCTCCCATTCACCCAATGGGAGTTCAGCGCTCAACATGTGTTTTGCAAGAACTATTGGAAATGCCGAATGAAATAATATTCGGGCGAATAGCATCATTCGGGCGAATATGTCTTGCATTCAGGCAAATGGGCCTCAAAGAAGAAAGTTGAAAACCTATAGGTTATGCCGAATGCACTGATATTCGAGCGAAGGTGTAAAATTTGGGCGAATGGACCTTTGCATTCAGGTGAATACGACTGTTCTGCGCGACTGTTATATTTTTTCATTTTAGCCTTCAAGGGCCGTTTTGTAATTTTGTAGCACTCTTATCTTTAGGGGTATATATACCCAATTCTTGTAGCTTTAAGAGACATCTAGCTTATAACCCTAAACATTCTCTAGAGTAAACTAATCTCTAAGCTTTCTTTTCTCTAGTTTTAAAAACCCTACCTTTTATTTCTCTAGTTTGATGTTCTTCCTAAATCAATCATGTTATTAGCTTTTGGATGTATTTCTTTGCTATTCTTGTGGATGATATCTTCTACACATTTTGAGACTTTATTTATGGTATGAGTATCTTTCTCTTTATTATTTCTTGAGTCATTTAATATTGTTGGTAGTTAGTCTTTAAGGCTATTTATGATTCCTTCCTCATTGTGTTGATTGTGTATTTGGATTTATTTGAATATCTAGCATAGTGTTGATATTTTTTATGTTCTTATTTTCTTTGTTTTCTTTAATATTGCCTATTCTTGCTTTTATTGTTTATATAGAAGTCTATCATGTGTGAGTAGTTCCCATAGGGTTTGATTGGTGAAACCCTTGAGTTGGAACCCCTTATTCATAATTTAGGGTTTAGTTGAAACCTACTCAATCAACATAGTGATTCACTTTGAATCTTGTCCTGCCACTCCCAAGGAGACATAGGGCTATTATTGGTCGTTCGATTTGTCTTAGAATCGTCAACTCCCTCTCAATGTTAAATCCATTGATGATTGAAGGTCACTAACTCACCCTAATGCATGAATGTTTGTGGTACCTCTCTAGGGTGGAACCAATCATTCTCGTCTGTTCTCTTCTTGATTCATACTAGTTGTAGGTGTTGGCCCATTTGGTTTTGATGATAACATAAACATTTATAAACAAACATATTTTGTCTTTGAGATTGTTTTGATAGGTCAAATATCCGATCTTTAAAAGGGTCGTTGATGGACCATTAAACGTTGAAAAGGGATTACTAAGTAACTGTTCCAAGATCAAGTCAAAGTTCGAAGATTGGTCAATCGGAGACAGTGCAGTGTTCCCAGATCAGCGGTCAGAGAAGAAGTCAGCATAAATAATTAAGAAAATAATTTTTACTTTTTATTTTTCTTTTTTAGATTTGTTGTACGGTTGATAAAAACTAGGTTGCACAAGGTAGTTTTCTTAAAATTATTTTAAATCTAGATCTTAAATTAAAAATAACTAACTTTTTAATTTAAATCTTAAAATTAGATTTCTTAAAATTGTCTTAGCTATTTTTAGCTAGAAGACAAGAAAAACTTGGAGTAACCACCAAGTTTTCCTCGCCACTCACTCACGTAAACTAGCCCACAATTCCCACAATCTTTGATCATGGGATTATGGCTAAACTAGATCTAAAATCTATTTAAATGGCTTTTCACAAACCGGCACAATTTGGTGATCAATTGAGAGAAAAGTATTTTTCCGAAAATATTTGTGCCCAAAATATTTCGTGAGTTTCTAAATCAAAGAAGAGGAAATCTTGATCGATTTTAATTGCTAATTAATTTCAAGATTAGATCCTTGTGCAATTCTTGTTTTGATTCATCCATTTTAGATAAATCTTGTATGGGTTTATTTGAGAGAATTTGTAATTAGACTTGGGTATGTCTAAAGGGGACTAGAGAATAGAGAAGAGAGAAAGAGAAGGAGAATAGAGAAAGGAAACGGTAAGGAGATACCGAGAAAAGAAAAAGAGAAGGAGAAGAGAATAGAGAAAGAGAAGGAGAAATTATTTTATGTAATAGAGAATTGATTTACATAAAATAATAGAGAAGAGAAATCCCTAGTGGGTCGTGGTTCTTTTTCCCACGTTAAATCCTGGTGTTTCTTTTTAATTTTCTTTAAATTGTCTTGAGTATTTTTATTATTCAAATTCTGCAAGAAATAGGGCAAAAAATACTCCAAGGGCAAAAGAAACAATTCACCCCCCCTCTTGTTGCAGTTCATTGTCTCTAAGTGTTTCTACAATTGGTATCAGAGCCCTGTTCCTCATTTGATCAGGAAACCCTGAGAGCCGTATCTTGGTTTATTAGAGATGATGAAAATGAACGAGCGCATGGAAGAAGGGTACTCTACTCAGAGACCACCAATGTTTGATGGCAAATTCTATACATATTGGAAAAACAGGATTGAGATCTTCATCAAAGTCGAAAATTATCAAGTTTGGAGAGTCATCGAAATTGGAGATTTTGAGGTAACAACTACCAACTCCAATAACGAGACTGTTCCCAAACCTATCACAGAATATGAGAAAGAAGATTTTCAAAAGATGGAAATGAATGCTCTTGCTATCAAATTGCTTCATTGTGGGCTTGGTCCAAATGAACATAATCGCATTATGGGATGCAGAACCGCCAAACAAATTTGGGATCTGCTGGAGGTTCCAAGATTGATTTGTTCATGTCCAAATACGAAAGTTTTGTGATGGAACCTAAAGAAAGCATTCAAGAAATGTTTACTAGGTTCACGAATATCACGAATGAGCTTGTCTCCCTTGGAAGGCTAATTCCCTCAGATGAACAAGTGCGAAAAATCCTAAGAAGCCTACCTCAAGATGATTGTTGGAGAGCGAAGGTCACAGCCATTCAAGAATCTAAAGATTACACAAAGTTTAATCTGGAAGAGTTGGTTGGTTCCCTTATGACTCATGAATTAAATCTGGGAACAGCCGACAGTTCCAGGAACAAGGATCTGGCTCTGACAGCAAACGATCAAGAAGAATCAGAAACTGATGAGGAAGAGGCAGCTATGCTGGTACATAGATTTAAGAAGTTTTTCAAGAACAACAAGTATAAAAATCAAAGAAACAACAAAGAAAGAGGAACTTCAAATTCCAAAACATATGAATGCTACAAATGTGGGAGTACCGAGCATTTCATCAAGGATTGCCCATTATGGAAGAATGAGAAAGTTAAAGTGAAAGCAAGAGAAACAGGAAGACAACCTACAAAAGGAAACTTCAACAAAGCCGATTTACGCAAAGCCATGATAGCTGCATGGGGAGAATCCGAAAGCGAAACCGAAACCGAAGCTCCCGTTGAAGAAGAAGAAGAAGTAGCCAATCTATGTCTCATGGCGACGCATGATGAAAGGTCTAAAGGAAAAGAGGTACTGTCTCCTGATCCATTTTCTGATTATTTATTTAAATTGGATAAACATAGATTAATTAAAATGATTTTAGAATCTCACGAAAATTTAGAAAAACAAACAGCCATCTGTCTCAAAACTGAAAAAGACCTTAAAGCGTGCAAAGATCAAATATCCTACCTTAATTCTTTTAGGTCCGATGTGCAAACTCGATTCTTTGAATTGCTTGATAATAATGTGATGTTAAAAGAAGCTATTGAAAAGGTTAAAGAGGAAAACATCATGTTAAATATTGAATTAAATCAACTTAAGCAATTTGAGATGGAAGTAAATTACGAGTCTAATAAAGAAATTAAATGTGTCCTTCTACAAATAAAATTAGACCTAGAATCCGCCTTAAAAGAAAATGATCGACTTAAGCTTGAATTAAAATCAAGAGAAAAAGGGAAAATCAAAGAAGTTCCCAAATGGATTCTTAATGCTAAAACCAAAGGAACCGAATGTTTAGGATATGACAAACATGATAAAAAGAAAAAGGTCTATGTTGATCTCCCAAGTAACAAAGTCTGTTCCTTTTGTGGCAAAACTGGGCACCTGAAACATCAATGTTTAAAAAAGGAACAGCATAACAAAACGAACCAAATATATGTCGATAGAGTTTGGATTAAGAAATATGATTCTTGTAAAATCGACATGGAACCCAAGGATGGCTGGGTTTCGTTTTCCAGGTTCTAGTGAGGGGGAACAGCTCATGGTATCTCGACAATGGCTGTTCCAAGCACATGACAGGCGATAGATCAAAATTTCTCTCACTAGAAGCCTATGATGGAGGAACGGTGACCTTTGGCGACAACATGAAAGGTGAAATCATTGCAAAAGGCAAGATAGGAAAGTCAAGTTCTCATGCTATAGATAATGTATTTTTGGTCGAAAATTTAAAGCACAATCTTTTAAGTATTTCTCAATTTTGCGACAAAGGTAACTCTGTAAACTTTACTTCTGAAAAGTGCATCATTTCTAGGAACGACACAGGAGACATCATTCTGGAAGGAATCAGAAAAGGGAACACCTACGTGGTGGACCTGCACACTGTTCCTAAAACCAGTCTAACATGTCTGAGCGTTATAGAAGATGATCCTCTTCTTTGGCATAAAAGATTAGGTCATGCTAGTTTTTCATTACTTAACACTTTACGATCTAAAGACCTAGTTAGAGGATTACCGTCCCTAAAATTTCAAAAGAATGAAGTATGTGATCCTTGTGCTAAAGGAAAACATGCAAGGTCATCCTTCAAACCTAAAAATGTCGTGACCACCTCAAGACCACTTGAATTAATTCATATGGATCTTTGTGGACCAGTGAGAATCCAAAGTCGCAGCGGTAAGCGATATGTTTTTGTTATAGTTGATGATTACAGTAGATTTACAAGAACTTTATTTTTATCTAGCAAAGACGAGGCTTTTGATGAATTTGTTGCATTCGCTACTAAAATTCAGAAATCTAGTAACAATCAACTAGTCCACATAAGATCGGATCATGGTAAAGAATTTGAAAATTCAAAGTTTATGGATTATTGTAATGAGCATGGTTTAAGTCACAATTTCTCCGCACCTAGAACACCACAACAAAATGGTGTGGTTGAACGTAAAAATAGAACTTTAGAGGAAATGGCTAGAACTATGTTAATTGCTAGGGGTCTACCTAGAAATTTTTGGGCCGAAGCCGTTAATACTGCATGCTATATATTAAATCGTGTCTTAATTAGACCAATCACTTCTAAAACCCCCTACGAATTAATTAAAGGAATTAAACCTAATATTTCATATTTTTGAGTCTTTGGATGTCGATGTTTTGTGCATGTTAATGGAAAACGAAATATAGGTAAATTTGATGAAAGAAGTGATGAAGCGGTATTTTTTGGCTATTCATCTCATAGTAAAGCATATAGAGTTTATAATAAGAAAACCATGTGTGTTGAGGAATCTGTTCACATAATATTTGATGAAACTAACTTTATGACAAGTGAACAAGAAACAGGTGATTTTAAGATAGGTCTTGCTGATTTGGACGATGAAGAACTTATACAAAAGGAGCAAGATCAACAAGAACAATAACAAGTTCTGAATGCTGAACCAAATCAAGAACAGGAGCCACAGGCAGAATTGGAACAGCCTGCAGTTCCTAATCCAGATATCCCAAGAGAAATTCAAGAAGAAAGAAATAATGGTGAACCAAATCAGAATCAAGTCAATGAGCCTGCTTCCACATCTGTCTCCACCAGAGACTTTGTTCCAAGACCGTGGAAACACCAAAAATCACATCCACTACACTTGATCATAAGCGACATGAACAAAGGAATACAAACAAGGTCACAAATGAGAAACTTTTGTGCACACTTTGCTTTTCTTTCAACAATGGAACCCAAGAATCATGAAGAAGCTTTACAAGATTCGGATTGGGTGGTAGCTATGCAAGACGAAATGAATGAGTTTGAAAGAAACAAAGTATGGCACTTGGAACCTAAACCTAAGAACAAGAAGATAATTGGGCTGAAATGGGTATTCAGGAACAAGCTGGATGAACATGGCACAATCATTAGAAACAAAGCAAGGTTAGTGGTAAAAGGATACAATCAACAAGAAGGTATTGACTATACTGAAACTTTTGCTCCCGTAGCTAGATTAGAAGCTATTAGAATTCTTATTTCTTTTGCTGCTTTCATAAATTTTAAATTATATCAAATGGACGTAAAATGTGCATTCTTAAATGGGTTTCTAGAAGAAGAAGTATTTGTGAAACAACCACCTGGCTTTGAAAACCCAATTTCTCCGGATCACGTCTACAAGCTTGATAAAGCTCTCTGTGGGCTAAAACAAGCACCTAGACAATGGTACGAGAGATTATCTAAATTTTTTATTGATAACAAGTTCATACGTGGTAAAATTGATAAAACCTTATTCTTTAAGAATAAAGGTTCGAATATTTTAGTTGTTCAAATATACGTTGATGATATTATTTTTGGTGCTACTAACGAATCGTTATGTAAGGAATTTGCTGACCTAATGAGTAATGAATTCGAAATGAGTATGATGGGAGAATTAAATTTCTTCCTTGGTTTGCAAATTAAACAAACTGCTAACGGTATCTTTATTCATCAACAAAAATACATAAAAGAACTTCTAAAAAAATATGGACTAGAAAATGCTAAGACAAACCATACACCCATGGCCACTAACATTAGATTAGACGAAGACTCTAACGGTATTAATGTTGACCAAACGATGTATAGAGGCATGATAGGATCTCTACTATACATAACAGCTAGTAGACCCGATATATCCTTTAGTGTTGGGTTGTGTGCTAGATTTCAATCAAATCCTAAAGAATCACATCATACGGCAGTTAAAAGGATTTTAAGATATTTAAAGGGAACAGATGACTTATCCCTATTTTATCCTAAAAGTGATGTCTATGACTTGAAAGGGTATAGTGATGCAGATTATGCAGGTGATCTTGTGAATAGAAAAAGCACTTCAGGAATGGTACAATTTCTTGGATCTTGTTTGATATCATGGAGTTCCAAGAAACAGAACACAGTAGCTTTATCTACTGCAGAAGCTGAATATATAGCAGCAACAGCCTGCTGTTCCAAAATGCTTTGGATTAAACAACAGCTAAGAGATTTTGGTATTAAACTTGAATGTGTTCCTATTTATTGTGATAATACTAGTGCTATTTGCATTTCAAAAGATCCAGTGCATCATTCTAGAGTTAAACATATTCATATTAGACACCATTTTCTTAAGGATAACGTAGAGCATAAAAATATTATTGTTAAACATGTCAATACTAGTGATCAAGTTGCAGATATTATGACTAAACCGCTTCCAAGAGAACAATTCGAAAAGATGAGGTTGGAGCTAGGTATGATCAAACTTCACTAAAGTTTAATGCTAGTATTTCTCCTCAAAACATCTTGAAAAATCGGAAGGGTTCAATCAACCACAACAACCAAGATTGATTATTCAATCATTGCGAGATTTGGGTATGCTTCTATTTAAATATATGTCTTAAACTTTATCTTGATTGCTTGCATGTTTGAACTAATTAGACCAAGTAGTATAAATTTATTTTATATTATATATTATTATTAATACCCACATATTATAAATTATTTTTCAAAAAGCACAAAAATATTTTATTTTTCACAAATTCCAGCATTTTATTTTATTTTAATTTATTTCGGTGAGCCAACATATTTTATGAAATGGAAGACGGATCATCGAGGTGTTTCGGAAAGTAGTTATTTTAATCGACATATTCAACGAACAAAGCTTAATTAATAACCACCCTTACACCTCCTAAAACCGCCATTGTGGAAGTAGTACAAACTCCTCACTAACCGTCCCTTCACACCTTTATAACCCTTACACTTATTTGTCTCATCCATCACTTACATCCACCTTACTTGTACTACTCTTGCAAATCGTCAACCCATTAAAAGCTTATTTCTTTCTTAAATATCTAATTTCTCTCATCCTCACCATGAAAACCCCAAAATCATCTTCATCAAGCAAGAAACTGCCGAAATCCTCTCAACCCAAGCCATTACAAGTAATCTACCCTGACATACCACCTTCATCTTCACAAGAACCATCCAAGACCAACACGCCAAAACAGCCCATGCATGCCGGAGAAAAGAGAACCCGTGGAACCCCAAAAGGTACTTCTTCATCCAAACCACCTAAAAGGAGCAAGCGCATAGATCCTGATAGTGCGGAAGAGGTAGCAAAAGAGATGTCAGTCGGGTTTGGACTTGACAAATATTGGTATGATTCTACTTTCTTTCCCCAATTTCATGCTATATTACAAAATCAGGGGTGGGAAAAGTTAATGTATGATCATTCATGCAACCCTATTTACCCAAATTTGATGCGTGAATTTATTCAAAATTTTTCAATAGAAACCGGTGTTTGCTCCAGTACAGTTAAAAAAATTAAAATTGAATTTAGTAGTTTGATGATTGGCGAGTGGTTTGAAGTTCCTACAGTTTGTTTTGACACATATTATGTTGGGTCCAAAATTGTTTTTTCGGGTATTACTGAGAAGACCGTCCTGAAATTTCTTGGTCAGGAAGACAAGAAAAGGTTTAGTCACATGTCTTTGTCTCCTTTACACAAGTTGCTTTACAACATCGCCCGTAGATTAATTTTCCCCGCAACTCAAAGCGGAGTGAAGTCAATTTACACGATGCTACGTTGATTTATTGCATGGCTAACCATATTAAAATTAATTTTCCGTCATTGATGGTGTCTCACTTGTCTGAGTGTGTTGAGAAGGGTCTTATGATTGGTTATGGAGGGTTGTTAACTTGTGTTTTTAAGAGGTTTGGTGTACCACTTGAGGGTCTTCATTTCCCCATGTCTGCAAACAATCAAATAGGCGCTAAGTGCCTTAAAAATTTACATTTAAATGTGAATGAGAAAGGAATTTTAGAGGACCTCATAGATGTTGATGAGGTTGTTTCTGATGAAGAGGAAGTTGAGAATGAAGAGGAAGTTGAGGAGGAAGGAAAGAAAAAGAAAGAAAAAGAAACGGAGGATCAAAGTGTTGTTCCCTCTGCCAGTACTAAGGAGGCAAAGGAGAATGAGGATAAGAAGGAAGCTCCTTCTGAGGGGGAAGCTTCAAAGGAGGAACTTAAGGAGGTTGACTCCAGTGATAGTTCGAGTGATGAGGAGGTTACCAAACCGATTAAGGAGGATTCTAAAATCGCTCCTAGGAAGAGTACAAGGCTTGCTTCAAAGGTAAAGGTTGGTAAGGATGAAGCTACGTCTAGTCACCCTACCAAACAAACTAATGATGCCCCATCCTCACCTAAACCAGTGTCACCTATACCATCACCACCACCATCACCAATAGCCACTACTCCACCACCATTTACATCACCACCATCACCCACTGGTTTTGACAAGGAGTCCTCACCTTCTCCTCCAACTCCAATTGATCTTATTCTTGGAAAATTTGATTCCTTGCAGTCCCAACTCATTGCGTTTCAAAGTGAAGTTCGTGCCTCACTATCTACCATTGCTGAGCAACTCACCGACATGGAAACACGTCTTGGTGTGAAGCTTGACACAGTGGAGGTGCAGACTGAATTTGCTGATGAGGAGACTGTTGCCTGATCCCTCCTGCTTCTGTTTTCAAATTTAAATTTAATGTTTGTTGGCCCTTTTTATTTGTAATCTCTAAACAATATTTTTTTTTTTGCTTATTTTGTGTACCAGTTGGGGTACAAAACAATTTATGTTTGGTTTATGCTACTAACCCATAACTTTTCATCCTTTATATCATCTTTTATTTTCTATCCCCATGGTCTATGATGTTTGAATGCATGTTTTCTTGATTCATGTTTGGGCATTTATTTTCTTAGTTTGCTGCTTACTATCTTAATTTGTCTAATGCTTGCCTTAGAGCTGTGGATTGATTGACACCCCTACTTTTTGATTGATGCCAAAAGGGGGAAGAGTGGCAAACAAACTTAATTGATGGTTGTGAATGCTTACGTTTTTGCTTATTCTTTGGATAATTGATTCTCTGTTTTGTGTTCTAACCTAAGACTTTTAAGACTTTAGTTTGTTCTAAAATTTTTAAAGTGTTTAGAATGTTCTTAGTTTACTTCATAATACTTAGTTTGTTGACTTAGCGTTTGATATACTTAAGCTTCATATGAAATGAATTATTTGACTTATGAAATGATCATCATTGGTTTACTTATATTATGTTTGGTTTATATGGATAAATTGATTAATTGTTGCTTGATACGAATTATTGGATATCACTCTTGTTTATCTTTGATTCTCAAAACTCATGATATTTTGAATTACTTAGATTGTTGTGTTTCTTAATTTTATGTTTTTATGTTTCTTAGTTTATAATTTTCTTAATTTAAAAGTTTTTGATATTTATGTTTTGTTTTATTTTGTCTTGTTTTAAATTTAAAAACTTAAGTCATGTTTAACCACATGATTTTCGAAAAAAAAAGTTTTAAAATTTAGGATAAATGGAGATTAATAATCCCAACTTTGCGTGATCCGCTCAAAACAATCCCAACTTTCGATTATTTTCTAATATACCTAACTTTGCCACTTTGTTGCTCAAGACATACCCTTTAATATGGTAACCGGTTATAATAGGTAAATCACCTTTTTTGTCATGGAAATAAGAAGGATAAATGGAGATTAATAATCCCAACTTTGCGTGATCCGCTCAAAACAATCCCAACTTTCGCATATTTTCTGTTATAACCGGTTATAACAAGTGATTTACCTGTTATAACCGGTTACCATATTAAAGGGTATGTCCTGAGCAACAAAATGACAAAGTTAGGTATATTAGAAAATAATCGAAAGTTGAAATTGTTTTGAGCGGATCACGCAAAGTTGGGATTATTAATCTCCATTTATCCTAAATTTTAACTTATTAGAGTAATATGATTTCATGAGAGTTTAGTAAATTATTTGTGACGATTTAATTTACTAGATATGGTTGAATGTGTGTTAATCTCAAGCATGTTCATTATATTTGTTTTACTCTATTTTTTATTATTATTATTAATTTGTTTATAAAGTTTGTCATCATCAAAAAGGGGAAATTTGTTGGCCCATTTGGTTTTGATGATAACATAAGCATTTATAAACAAACATATTTTGTCTTTGATATTGTTTTGATAGGTCAAATATCCGATCTTTAAAAGGACCATTAAACGTTGAAAAGGGATTACTAAGTAACTGTTCCAAGATCAAGTCAAAGTTCGAAGATTGGTCAATCGGAGACAGTGCAGTGTTCCCAGATCGGTCAGAGAAGAAGTCAGCAAAAATAATTAAGAAAATAATTTTTACTTTTTATTTTTCTTTTTTAGATTTGTTGTACGGTTGATAAAAACTAGGTTGCACAAGGTAGTTTTCTTAAAATTATTTTAAATCTAGATCTTAAATTTAAAATAACTAACTTTTTAATTTAAATCTTAAAATTAGATTTCTTAAAATTGTCTTAGCTATTTTTAGCTAGAAGACAAGAAAAACATGGAGTAACCACCAAGTTTTCCTCGCCACTCACTCACGTAAACTAGCCCACAATTCCCACAATCTTTGATCATGGGATTATGGCTAAACTAGATCTAAAATCTATTTAAATGGCTTTTCACAAACCGGCACAATTTGGTGATCAATTGAGAGAAAAATATTTTTCCGAAAATATTTGTGCCCAAAATATTTTGTGAGTTTCTAAATCAAAGAAGAGGAAATCTTGATCGATTTTAATTGCTAATTAATTTCAAGATTAGATCCTTGTGCAATTCTTGTTTTGATTCATCCATTTTAGATAAATCTTGTATGGGTTTATTTGAGAGAATTTGTAATTAGACTTGGGTAAGTCTAAAGGGGAATAGAGAATAGAGAAGAGAGAAAGAGAAGGAGAATAGAGAAAGGAAACGGTAAGGAGATACTGAGAGAAGAAAAAGAGAAGGAGAAGAGAATAGAGAGAGAGAAGGAGAAATTATTTTATGTAATAGAGAATTGATTTACATAAAATAATAGAGAAGAGAAATCCCTAGTGGGTCGTGGTTCTTTTTCCCACGTTAAATCCTGGTGTTTCTTTTTAATTTTCTTTAAATTGTCTTGAGTATTTTTATTATTCAAATTCCGCAAGAAATAGGGCAAAAAATACTCCAAGGGCAAAAGCAACAATTCACCCCCCCCTCTTGTTGCAGTTCATTGTCTCTAAGTGTTTCTACAGTAGGTTTACACACAATCCGAGTTTTAACTTAGTATCATTCACCTAAACCCCCTAAACCCCCTATATTGAGATTTTATGTTCTACTAGTTTTGTCCCTGTGGTTCGACCCCTTACCTCTGCTATACGTGTGTAGAGTTAGGGTAATATAAAAATAGTTTGCGTAACCGGTTTGCTAACGTACGACCTTAAAAGCGGTTATCAAAATGGCGCCGTCGCGGGGACAAGACGTTATAGTTAGACTAGTGTGGATCTTGATATAGTTTTCTGTTTTTTGTTAATTATTCTTTGTTTGTTAGTACTTACGTGTGTTTGGCAGTGGTGTTTGCATGCAATATAGCACGCGCGAGTCCAATCAACTGTTAGTGTCGTTTGATCACGAGGTCTAACGCATAGGAAGGCCTATCCCAAAACAACCTCCTAATCCTCCTGCTGCTGAGATGCCGACGAGCATCAATTGTTCGGCCAATTCGGGACACATAGCCCCTAAGAGTTTCATAGAGGGGTGGTAATTCCTATGGCCGCAACCCCGTTCCAAATCTGCCCTCAGTACACATGAATGGTAAAGGAAAAACCGTTTAGTGGGTTGAAGAACAAGTGCCCGCTCCAACACATTGATACATTCTCTGAGACTTGTGGATTAGGCCAACAATGCCCCAACAATTCCGACTACGTCAAGCTACATCTCTTCCGATTGGGCTTGGCGGGTGATGCCAAAGATTGGTATGATTGTATAGAGTCGAATTCCACTACTACCTGGGGCCAATTGAAAACTGCTTTCTTGGAGAGATTCTATCCAACCGTGAGAACCCAAGATTGGCGGAAGAAAATAGCCGCCTTTATACAAGATGATGAGGAAAACCTAACTGTTGCATTGAATCACTTCAAGAGAATGATAACAGTTTTCCCCCACCATGAGTATGGGGAGAACCATCTTAACACATTTTTCTATGATGGCTTAAATGGCTCCACCAAGGCACTTCTAGACGCAGTAGTGGGTTGTGAACTCTCTAAAAGTCCTTGCAATCAAGCGAGAGCCATGATCGAGGAAGTTGCCAAGAACAATTGTTAGGGTGGAACAAGAAGTAAAGGGTTGCCTAGAGGGATGATTGACACAATCAACCTCGACATCATCAGTGGAAAAATCGAAGCAGTCTTAGACAAAAAACTATCATCCGCTCGTGAAAAACATTTTGCTAGGGCTATTTGCGGAGGAACCAACCATGATACCTCATATTGTAGGGGTACACTTTCCAAGAACCTAGAGGCGGTGGGATATGGGGCTTACAACCAAGACGCTCCAGTGATGAATTATGAAGGGTATGGGTATAATTTAGAGAATGTAGCAGTTGTGGGCTACAACAATCAAGGTCAAGGGTATAGCCAACAGAGTTTCTTCAACAACCCCTCCTCTGAACCTCCCTTCAATTCGAATGGCAATCAAGAAAAATTCAATTTGGGATACAACTGAGGGAACCAAAGTGAATACAACCCCCAAAGCCTCCATGGGAACTAACCAAGTGGGAGCGGATCTAGACCGAGCTCAATTAAACCCCCAAGATTTCATCAAGGACCTAGAGGCAATGCAAATCCTCCTTTCCCACCTAGATAGACTTCATCCTGAAACCTCCAATAGCATCAAGGGCAAACAACAGCAGTGAATTCTTAGCATCTCAGATGAGCACTATTGTTAAGTTCAGCCAAACAATCATGCGACAAATGCAATAACTCCTGACGCAACAAAAGTTGTTGGACTCGCAACTTACCCAAATGGAAGCACCACCTCCACCATTGCTATTTCCACCTCACCCTCAATGTAACCCAACTACTCAACCTCCACCACCAAATCCCAATCGGAACCATCATACCACTAAATCCATCCATTTAAGATCAGGAACTCAAAAGTCGTCGGTTATGATAGAAGAAAGGGGGTGTACAAATGGAGTTGATGGAGAACATGAAGAAAAGGTGAGAGGAGATGACTTAAGGGAAGAGCTTGAAGAGGAAAATGTTGAGGAAGAAAAAGATGAAAGTGAAAGAGTGACAGATCTTGGAGTGGAAAGAAAAGCGAGGATTGAGGAAAGAAAAAGGCTTGAGCGATTGTATGCTCCTCCACTACCTTTCCTCTATATGAGAGTGTAGAAGCAACTAGATGAGAAATTCAAAAAAGTTCCTAGAGCATTTGCAAAAGATGGAAATGAAAATCCCATTCATGGATGCTATGGTAAAAATGCCTAAGTATACCAAGTTCTTGAAATATTTACTTTCTAACAAGAAGAATCTTGAAGAAGAGTTGATAAGTCTTCCCGATCAAGTGAGCTCTATTCTACAAGGGAGTATGCCCACAAAAGAGAGAGATCCCGATCCCTAATATCTACTAGAGAAGTTGGGAAATTTGGAGCCTAAAGGAGCGTTTGCCGATCTAGGAGCCTCTATTAGCTTGATTCCGCTATCTGTCGCCAAGAGGCTACCCTTTAGCCTAAGACCCTCAAGGAAAACAATTCAATTCGCGGATAGAAGCATAAAATTGCCATGTGTAGAGTTCGATGATGTGCCTATTCATTTGGATGATCTTGTGGTTCCTTGTCATTTTGTGGTCATGGATATGGAAGAAGACTGCTACACTCCTCTTATCCTAAGGAGAGTCGTCTTGAAAACCCATAGAGCTGTGATGAATTGTCATGATGATACCGTAATTGTGGATGTAGCTAAAAAGAAGGTGGTTTTCAAAATCTCTCCATTCATGAGAAAGTCGATGGTGGGACAAGTTAACCGAATAGAGAGCATAGATGGGGACTATAAGGAGTTTCGACGAGAGGCTTGTGTTAGATATTTAAGGGAGGAAGAGTTTTCATTTGATGATGAGGAGGTTTGCGAAGGGTATGCACGGGCAGAGCATTATGAGGATGAGACTAAGGGTTGGACAAGCGACAACAATAAATTTGAGCAAATTTGTGCAACCAATGAGGGTAATGATGATAAGGGGGAGAGTTCTATGCGTCCCCGCAAGGTGAACTTGAAACCTATACCCGCTAATGTTAAGTATGCTTATCTTGATGACTATGAGAACAAGCCCGTCATTGTGAGTTCTGAGCTTGATGACACTTCTTCGGAAAAATTGCTTTCTTTACTTAACAAATATAGAAGTGTCATTAGGTACTCAATTGACGATATTAAAGGAATTAGTCCGAGGCTTGTCATGCATAGGATACAGTTGCATGATGAGCATTTCTCGTCTATTGAACCTCAAAGGAGATTGAAACCTAACATGAAGGAGATGGTTAAAGAAGAAATTCTTAATATCTTCAAGGCCGGCATCATCTACTCGATTTCTAACAATAGGTGGGTTAGCCCTGTTTATGTGGTTCTCAAGAAGAGATGAATGACCATCATCGAGAATGACAAGGGTGAAATGATCCCTATTAGAACTACCACTAGGTGAAGAGTTTACATTAATTACCGTAGGCTAAACAAAGCCACAAGGAAGAATCATTTCCCTTTGCCATTCATTGATGAGATGCTTGAGAGATTAGCAAGGCACAAGTATTTTTGCTTTTTGGATGGTTATTCCAGAATTCTTTCAAATACCCATCCACACGGATGACCAACAAAAGGCAACATTTACTTGTCCTTTTGGGACCTTTGCCTATAAAAGGATGCCCTTTGGATTGTGTAATGCATCATCTACCTTCCAAAGGTGCATGTCTTCTATCCTTTCTAATATGTTGGAGGATTTTATGGAAGTTTTCATCGATGACTTTTTTTTTGGGAGGTTCATCTTTTGATACCTGTTTGGTTCACCTTGAAAAAGTTTTGCGAAGGTGTCAAGAGGCGAACCTCGTCTTGAATTGGGAGAAGTGCCACTTTATGGTGCAAAAGGGAATAGTTCTTGGCCATAAAGTGTCCTCTCTTGGCATCGAGGTAGATCCCGCCAAGATTAATGTTATTAGAAAGCTCCTCGTACCCTCCACGGTCACAGGGGTTAGGTCTTTCCTTGGGCATGCGGGATTCTATAGACGTCTCATCAAAGGATTTTCAACTATTGCCAAACCTTTGAATGAATTGCTCCAAAAAGAGGTTGAATTTCTCTTTGATGAACGTTGTCTTGATGCCTTTAATCATTTGAAGCAAGCTTTGATCTCTGCCCCTTTATATCGTGCAAGCGTCTGACTAGAGTTTGCCTTTCGAAAATAATGTGCGATGCCAATGATGTTTCTGTAGGTGTAGTGCTTGGACAAAAGAAGGAAGGAAAGCATCATGTCATACGCTACATTAGCAAGACTCTAGATCAACCGCAAAGGAACTACACCAGTACTGAAAAGGAGATGTTGGATGTGGTTTATGCGTTTGAGAAACTGCGCCAATATGTCATATGTTCTAAGGCTGTTGTATACACGAGCCACTCAGCATTGAAGTTTTTGATGGTGAAGAAGGATGCCAAGCCGAGGTTGCTCCGTTGGGTGCTCTTACTACATGAATTTGATTTTGAGATGCAAGACAAGAAGGGGACTAAAAAATGTAGTTACGGATCACTTGTCTCGCCTACCGGCATTCCCCCACGACTCTTCACCCATACGAGAAGAGTCAATTGAGGATACCTTGACGATGGCTTTAGTTGTTCGGAAGGCCCCATGGTTTTCTGATATTGCCAACTTCTTGCCTTGCGGGGAGCTACCCGAGTTTGAGTCTAGGGCTATGAAGAAGACATTTTTTGGGAAAGTTGGTAATTTCTTTTGGGACGATCCGAATCTATTTCATCTCTGCACAGAAGGTGTTGTCCGTCGTTGCATAACTAAGGAAGAAGTCCCCAAGGTGCTTGCCCATTGCCATTCTAACGCTTGTGGGGGACATCATGGGATCACCAATACCGCCGCGAAGGTTCACATATCGGGTTTCTATTGGCCTACCTTACATAAGGACGTGGAGGAGTTTGTGAAGAGTTGTGAGAAGTTCCAAAAAGCGGTTAATATTTCCATGAGGAATGAGATGCCTCAAAACTACATCCTTGAGTGCGAGATATTTTATTGTTGGGGGGTATCGACTTCATGGGCTCTTTTCGTATCCTCTTGTGAAAATAAATATATCTTAATGGGGGTAGATTATGTATCCAAGTAGTGTAAAGCCATTGCAACGCCCATAAATGATCATAAAGTCGTAATGAAGTTGTTTAAGAACGTGATCTTCCCCAGGTTTGGATTCCCTAAAATTGTTATAAGTGACGCAGGCTCCCATTTTGCAAAGAATGTGTTCAACAAGCTGTTGAAGAAGTATGGAGTCGTGCATAAGGTCGGTGCACCGTACCATCTACAAACCCAAGGGCAAGTGGAGGTGGCCAATAATGAAATCAAGCGTATTTTAGAGAAGGTGATGAACCCGAGTAGGAAGGATTGGTCGCTCAAGCTTGATGACGCTCTTTGGGCACACCGCACTTGCTACAAAACTCCCATTAACACCACCCTGTTTCAACTCCTATATGGGAAATCATGCCACTTGTCGATTGAGTTATAGCGTAAATCATAGAGGGGTATTCAAGCCCTCAATCTCGACCCTACTCTATTTCAAGAGAAGAGAGTCGCACAGTTGAGGAACTGGAGGAGTTGAGGCTTGATGCGTTCCACAACATGCACATCTACAAGGAACGAACTAAGCGTTGGCATGACCAATGAATCTTGAAGTGAGAGTTGCATGTAGGAGCACTAGTGGAAAAAAGCATATAGACTGCGGTATTTTTTAGGGGTATAGGCTGCGATTTTGACTCGCATCATTCGTAATAGCAGCAAATGAGAAAAAAATTATTGTTTGCGGTCCTAAAAACCGCAGCCTATACCCCAGTTTTAGAACAAAAAAAGGCCATCAAAGGCTGCGGTTTTGACAATGACCGCAGCTTTTGATGTCTCTTTTTTTGTTTTTTTTTTCATTTCGTTTAATGCAAGATAATGAAACAAAAAATATTTTCCCAGACATCAAACAAAAAAATATTTGCAAGTTCATGGAATTTAATCTAGCAAATAGGAAATTTAAAAAAACAAAGAAAAACAACAAAAAACTACCAACCTGGATGCTAGATATTAGTTCATGGAATTTGCCCAGTTCATGGAATTTGCCCAGATTTGAAATTTCAACAAAAAACAAAAATTACATGGAATAAAATAAAAAACGAAAGATTCATGGAATACAACAAAAAACGAAAGAAAAACAACAAAAAACAACAAACCCATATTTAGATATTTAGAGATCTATATAGTAAATAATTTATTACAAAACGAAATATAACAAATCATGCAGAGTAGTCCTCTTCAAAGCACTTCCATTTCCATTCGATTGTGAGTACTTAACTCTCAAACAATTTCACAACCAGATCTAAATAAATAAATCATTTAAAAATTTAAATCAAATCAAATTTACAGAAAAACAAAAAGAAAGCTCACAGAAATGGAAATTAAACGCTTCATCATCAAAGAAATCCGCGCAAAACAACTCTTAATCTTCTAAGCATGGTATTCAACTTTTTTTTGAGCGTCATTCTCAAAACCCTAACAAAAATCCTTCGACTACTTCTATTCAAAACCCTAAATTACATTCTTCTACTTCTAATTCCCATATTTCAAAACCTATAGAATTGGAAGTATCTGAAAGTGGGCTTAAATCAAAAAAAAAAGAGTTGAAGACAATGCAGCTGAGTATAACAGAGAAATCAGTAAATATTGTGTTAGATGGAAGAACAAAAGTATTTTTTGGGATTTGTCGTACTGGAGCGCAAACATGATCCGTCACAACCTTGACGTGATGCACATTGAGAACTTTTTTGATAACAATTTGAACACATTAATGTGTGTGCCGGGAAAAACTAAGGATCATCTCAAGGCACGTCAAGATTTAGCCAAGCTCCAGTTCCAATCGGAGTTGCATCCACTTGGCTCTACCATCCCCAAGACTTCATACACACTAAATAGAGAACACATGGTTGTTCTTCTAGAGTGGCTTAAAACTCTAAGATTTCCTCACGGGTATGTTTCTCATTTAGCCAGGAACATCGACATGGCTAAAAATCAGATATTCGGGATAAAAAGTCATGATTGTCATGTGTTCATGCAGCGACTAATTCCAATAGCATATCGGGAGTTGTTGCCAGCGAAAGTATGGGAAGCTCTTACTGAATTTAGTCTGTTCTTTAGAAGTCTTACTTATCCGAAAATTTCTGCAGCCGATATGTGGAGGTTGGACGAGGAAATTGTAGTGGTACTCTGTAAGTTAGAGACTATATTTCCTCCAACATTCTTCGATGTCATGGAACATCTACCTATTCATCTAACTTACGAGGTTTAAGGTGGTGGGGGGGGGGGGGTTTATGGTGGTTTTTGGTTTGGTGGGTGAGGGCTGTTTGGGTGTTTATTTAAAGGTTGTTTAGGGTTTTTTTTAGTTTATTAATTTTTAGTAAGTAGTTAAATTTAGATTATTAATTGTTAACATTGTTAAATTATTTTAACAAGATGCCTAGAATGAGAAACAGTTAGGGACAACGGATTGACCCAAAAACCGATCAATCGTATGAGTCCTACAACGACCATCCGGAACCCACCTACCCCATTCAACCTCAACCTCAACCCCGTCCAGTACAACATCGTACGCGTTCCGACCCTCAACAATCAACCAATCGACCTCAGCCTCAACCTAAACCTCTTGTTTTAACGTATTCTAAACCTACTATGGGTTCAGAGGATCATTTTTTGAGGTCGGAGTTTAAAGGACAGAGGAGGTCGTCACTCCCTCTCCGGTGTCGCTGCGTGCTTTGCCACGTCACGCTAGGACACCGGCGACTGACACCGCGCAGGGCCTTCCGGGCAAAGATCCTGCCCTTGCGACGCAATAGCCACTACCACCCCTACCATGGATGCTTTATAATTATGGGTACGTGTTATTATTTGTTTAACTTTGATATTTATATGCATTCCATAGACTAAGTAGAACTTGTTTATTTATGAAGGTTTGCCACAGACGGTGGCAGCCAAATATCCACGTCCATCCATAGGACCTTGGAGTCCTACCAAGATCTTAATGGATGGGCATGGTGGCACCTAGATAAGGGAACGATCGATTTCTATTGGCAACGGTTTCAAGTAAGGATATGTACTTCATTACTTATTGGAAAAAATTATAAGAAACTACCTAATCCATAGGTCTATTTCCAAAAAACTACCTTAGGTAAATTTTTTTGCAAAAAACTACCTAATCTAATATATTTCTTACAAATGACTACCACTTAACGGAAAATGTTAGTTGACCGTTAAATTTGAGGGTTTGACCAATTTGCGAGCTTAAGCTGTCTATGCGGTAGTATCTCATTAGTCCTCTTGTTTTTAAATAATTTAAAATTAAGACACATAAATTAACAAAATAAATATAAAAGATATTTAACTTCATTTTTACCCATTATATCGATTTTCAAAACAAAAACGGACGTCATGATTACCCTTATAGAATAACTCCTTCGAAAATCCGGTCGAAACAAGTACTTATTTGTCTATTTTTTGATACGTAAACCGAAAAAAATATTTAACGTCATTTTTACCCATCATAACGATTTTTTTCGGTTTACGTGTCAGAAAATAGGCGTATAAGTACTTGTTTCGACCGGATTTTCGAAAGAGTTATACCGTGAGGGTAATCACAGCATCCGTTTTTTTGAAAAAATTAGTTATAATGGGTAAAAATGACGTTAAATAGATTTTATTTTTATTTAGTTAATTTATGTCTCTTAATTTTAAATTATTTAAAAATACGAGGACTTATGAGATACTAGCACATAGACAACTTAACCTCGCAAATCGGTCGAACCCTCAAACTTAACAGTCAACTAACATTTTCCGTTAGGTGGTAGTCATTTGCAAGAAATATATTAGATTAGGTAGTTTTTTACAAAAAAATTTACATAAGGTAGTTTTTTACAAATAGACCTATAGATTAAGTTGTTTCTTATAATTTTTCCATACTTATTTGATTGGCATTTGATTGACTTGCTTTGTTATATAAATACTGATTTATCTTATCGTTTCAGAAATAATGGTCTTGGGATCCTTCTATCACTTCGCTAATGTACGCGGAGTGAGAGAAGAGGGTCAAGCTCAGGTACAAGGACATTATTTTTTCTCACAGGAAATCTCATGAGGAAAATAATGAGTACAAGCCAGTCTGGGTGTCGAAGGAGATTTGGGACAGAAGGGTAAGTTCCTGGAAATCAGAAGAATTCCAATCTAGTCGGTCCTGAGGGAGGAGGAACTGACGCTAGGGGGATGAAGGGGGTGCAGCTGATGTCACCCAAACCGGCGGTTCGATGTCTGCGCGTCGACATTACGCATATTGGAATAACTTTCAACTTGTATTATATATAAAATTAGAATTGATAACCATGATTGAAATTCGTGGCAGGAGCAAGCAACAACAAACGCCCCTCTCTTATGAGTTGTTTCTACGCACTCATAAGGTGCGTACAAAGGACGGGTTATAGTGGGTCAACGAGAAGTCCAAGGCTATAACCATGGTTGAAATTCGTTGCAGAAGCAAGAGCAACAACAAACGCCCCTCTCTTATGAGTTGTTTCTACGCACTCATAAGGTGCGTACAAAGGACGGGTTATAGTGGGTCAACGAGAAATCCAAGGCTATAACCATGGTTGAAATTCGTTGCAGAAGCAAGAGCAACAACAAACGCCCCTCTCTTATGAGTTGTTTTTACGCACTCATAAGGTGCGTACAAAGGACGGGTTATAGTGGGTCGACGAGAAGTCCAAGGCTATAAGTGTATGTTTAACCTCTTATCTATATTATTTTTTTATTAGCATTTTTGGTTATCATTGAATTATAGCTTAGCTTTTGGTAGGTTAGCTTTTGGTATGTTAGTTGTTTAAGAATATTCATTAGGATATCTGATAATGGATTTTGAGGAAATGTTGGTTTGGTAGCTGTTTTTCTAGTAGATACAAATTAAATCTATATTGGTTTCTATTTCAGGGTTTACTTAAGTTTTAGTTTAGTTAGTTTACAGAGGAAACTCTGCCGAAATTTTCACAGAATTTATTGTTTCATTGTTAAAGGCGAATACAAGCGCCTCATTGTCGATCTTCCTGTTGATTTGCCTGATGAGAAGATTAACAACGCCTATTTTCAGGCCGTTAAAAATATTTAATCACAGGCGCTGAGGGCGAAGAAACCCTCCAAGAAGGTCTATGGTATTGGTGACGCGACACATGTTTATTATGCTAATGTTGTGACGCCGCAATCCCAATACTAGGCCACTCCTACCCTAGTGCAAATGGTGAACGAGAGCTTGGATCATCTTCAGGGGTCCGTTGACCGAGTTGAGATCCGCCTCAACTAGCACATTTCAAGGGAGGAGCATGGTGCACTCTTGGAGGAGCAAAGGCAGTTGAGGGAAGAGCTCAACAATTTGCTTTAAACAATTTGATTTTGATTTTAATGTTTGAGTTTTTGTTTTAAACAATTTGGGTTGTATAATATGTTACATTAATGTGTTTGTACATTTTTAGTATTAGTTTTCTTCGTGCCTTTCATATTATCTTTACTGCCTATTTGTTTTGTTTTGATCGATAATTTAGGTTATCGATAAAATAACAAATCTGGTCAAATGTGGTCAATATCATTGACCACATTTGACTAGTTTTATTATTTTAATATAAATTTTTTCCGACTAAATTCCAACTATATATTAGTAGGAATTTAGTCGGTAAACCTAGGCTTCACCGACTAACTACCGACCATTCTGTAGTCGGCATATGGTTCCGCCAATTATAGGTCAATTTTGACAAAAATGAGGTTTGACTTTACCGACTACTTTCCTACTACAATTTACCACATTTTATCGACCAATTTGAGCCAACTAACTGGGGGTAGTCGGTATTAAGTCGGTATAGTCGTATACCGACTAAACACCGACTATTCTGGGTAGTCGGAACTTTGCGTTTTTTTTGTTGTGATTATTAGTACTCGTATTAGTCTTAGTCATATTATTCTTCGTACATTATTTCTTGTATTAGTTGTATTAGTATATTCATACTCGTATTAGTTGTATTACTGTACTATTAGTCGTCTTAGTATAGTATTAGTCGTATTAGTGCATTTATTAATACTTTATTAGTTATTTAGGCGTATTAGTTATTATTAGTCGTACTACTATATTATTATTATTATTATTATTATTATTATTATTATTATTATTATTATTATTATTATTATTATTATTATTAGGGAAATTTCATGATCTACCACCGAGTTTCTTCATAATTCATTATATACCACATCAAATGTTGTAGATCACCATATACCATTGAGTTTTAATCCGTTAGCACAAAATACCATTAATGATAAATTCCGTTAGTCTGCCGTTAGTCTACCATTAGTGGTAATTATTAATTCACCATATACCATCATTTTTTTTGTTTTTTTTGCGTCAAATACCATCATATTAAAATATAGTTATATCCATTGGTTAATGTAATTTTTGTGTGAAACTTGGTTTGTATATAACTATATTTTGTTAAATACTTCGTTGGATGACATTTCTTTTGAATATAACTATATTTTCAAATGATAGTATTTGACGGAAAAAAACAAAAAAGTAATGGTATATGGTGAATTAATAATTACCACTAACGGCAGACTAACGGAATTTGTCATTAATGGTATTTTGTACTAACGGATTTAAACTCAATGGTATATGGTGATCTACAACATTTGATGTGGTATATGGTGAATTATGAAGAAACTCAGTGGTATATCTTCAAATTTCCCTTATTATTATTATTAGGAAAATCTGCTCAAAATAATTCCAACTATTTCCCGTTAGCCCAAAATAATCCCAACTTTCACCTGAATTTGTTCATGGCATACCCAATGATGACTTCGTTACCTGAGATAGAAGGTTACCTTGGAAAACAAAAAGAAAAACTTAATAAAAAAAATCCCAAGATCACTTGAATTTTAAGATTGTTTATTAAATTTTCCTTTTTAAATTTACCATGTTAACCTGCTATCCCAGATTAACAAGTTGAAGGGTATGTCATTAACAAATTCAGGTGAAAATTAGGATTATTTAAAAATAATCAATAGTTGGTATTATTTTCGGCTAGCAGGTGATAATTGGGATTATTTTGAGCAAATTTTTCTTATTATTATTATTATTATTATTATTATTATTATTATTATTATTATTATTATTATTATTATTTTTATTATTATTATTATTATTATTATTATTATTATTATTATTATTATTATTATTATTATTATTATTATTATTAGGGAAAATTATAAAAAAACTACCTTATTTATACCCTCTTTTTTAAAAAACTACCTTATATAAAAAATTTTGCAAAAAACTACCTTATGTAATACAATTCTTTTCAAAAGACTACCTATTACTCAATTTCATTAGTTGACTGGTGTAATTATTGGGGTTTTTTGGTGTTCTATTCCCGTTACTCAACATTTCAATGAAGGAGAATGTGAGTTTCTAATTGCACACGTGACAGGCATGTGGAAGTCAACCGTTAATTATGCAGGTCAACTAACGAAATTGAGTAGAAGGTAGTCTTTTGCAAAGATTGTATTATATAAGGTAGTTTTTTGCAAAAAAATTTATATAAGGTAGTTTTTTAAAAAAGAGTGTATAGATAAGGTAGTTTTTTATAATTTTCTCTTATTATTATTATTATTATTATTATTATTATTATTATTATTATTATTATTATTATTATTATTATTATTATTTCTAAAAAAAATTGCAAACAAAAATACCCAAACAAAAGTGTTGGCAGACACTTGCAGGTTGCAGGATACAATCATTACAACCAAAATTAGGTGCAAAGAAGCTTTCTGACTGAATTTTAGCCGGAATTTGGTCAAAAATTTTTCCAACTAAAATTCAGTCGGAAATTAGTCGGAAGTATTAAATTTTGTAATTTTGCTTTTTTTTCAATTTAAAATTGCGACAAAAAAAAATTTATTCGCAATTTAGTCGCCTATCAGTAGGAAATCAGTCAATAATTGCTGACTGTTTCGGTTAGTCGGCAATTTTTAGTCGAAAAATTGTATTTTTTTTAGTGTAACCTTAATAAATTGTTCCACCAGGCCAATGTTGGGAACACTAAGAATTAATATTTGAAGAAAGTGTGAAATACATAAAGATTGCTCAAATGTTGTAAATTGGCATAACGATTAATTATATTTTAACATTTAATAGATTTGAAAGTAACTAGTGAAAAAAAAAATTGAATATATTTGAGACTTGGGAAAGAAATAATGAATTACATAAAAATTTCTTAAACATTTTCACTATGAATAATTCTTGCATGATTCTAAGTAGGGATGGCAATGAGTCGGACTCGGCTCGAATTATACATACTACGACTTTACTCCGGATAGTAATCGGACTTTTGTTTTCAGTCCACCTCCACTCGGAGTCGGATTATGCGTACACCAAGTTTGCCCCGTCTCGGACTCTCGGACCTCCAATGGAGTCGGATTATTTATCAAACAATATTGTTGTGATATTGTACTAATGATTTTAAAGCATACAAAATTAACAAAATATATTTTTTCAAATACAATTTAACAAAAAAAATATGTACTTTAATTTGAATTCAATTTTAACAAGAGAAATAAACCTACTACTTCAATTTAACCAAATTTTCTCGTATTTTGATTTGGCATATTTTATTTCTTTTGATTTTATTTGTCGTATCTTGATTCATTAATCTAAATTAAAATACCAAGTGGTTTATCAAAATCGAAAATTACAAGTAGTATGAGAGAGAACTTGAATTTCACATCTAGAATTTTAAAAGAAACAAAATATTAGTGTAAAAGTCAAATTCAAAGTCGGATGTCTTCCCAGGGGCACCTTGTCAACATAATCAAGAGTGATATTCATTTAAGATGTCGTGCCTTGAGCCTTTCGGATCTGTAGCTGGTGGAGCACTCTATTATGCTGTTATTGTTTGAGGTACTGAGGTTTCCTTGTTGAGCCTAATGCTGTTGCTTTGTTGAGGAGTTGGTGATGGTGTAGTTGGTTCTTAATTCGATGTTATGAGACTGATGTGCACTGTTTGGCCTACACTAAGCTGCTGCTCAATTGCTCCCTTGCTGTTAGTGCCTACACTTTGCTTCCTTGCTTTATTATTATCGATAGCTTCTGCCTAATGCTGCTTGGAGATTGGATTATGTTGCGTATTGTGAGTTGTTGCCTGACATATTCTCTGTTTGTCAGCTTCTTGGTTGCTGCTGATTTTTGTTGTTGGCTCCTATTCTAATCTTCCTTGCTCATTTGCTGGTGCTGCTATTCTGAGCTATTGTTGCTCCTTGATGATGCTCAGTGATACTGAACTACTGCTGCTGGTGTTTTTTTTATTTCTTTAAACTGATCTGTAGCTTTGGATGCATGGTTGTTGTGCTGCTGCTGCTGCTGCTGTTGTTGTTGTTATGACACTGGTTAGCTGATGGAGGATCATATATATAATAGCTGCTGGTTTTGGTTTATTATGATCTACTTAGTCATAGCTGATGTTGTTGATGCTGGAGTGTTGATGCTGCTGTCTATTCTGCATCAGATGCTACTGATAATGCATTAATGGGGCTTGCATTGTTGTTTGCTCATATGGTTCTGTGTCATTGCTGGTTTCTGTTTTGGTGTTTCTGTTTTGCTGTGTCATTGTTTGTTTCTGTTTGTTGCTGTGTCATTGTTGTGTCTGATGCGGTGCCACATTCAAGTTGCTGATGGTTTGCTTTTGGCTTTGCTGCTGGTATCTTGAGTCATGCTATGCTCAACCAGCTAATATTTTGCAAGGATCCAGTGTTGTTTGTTATTGATCTGTGGTGATCGTAGAGTCTTGTTGGGATTGAGCATTGATGCAATACCTTTCTGGCTGCTGATGCTATTTGTTGGTGCTGATGGCCTGCTTTGGCGTTGTTAATGGGGCTTTGAAGGTTTGGGCATTTGGCCTTATTGTTGTCTTGCTATTGTGATGTATTGGACTATGTTGTTGCTGCATCACTGAGGGCACTTGTGTGAAGCTGATTAGTGGAGTTGCTGCATCACTGAGGGCATTTAGCATTTGTTGGTGCTGAGGGGTGCTGACTGTTTTGATGCTACTGGATGGCTGATGGATGCTCCTGAAATCCTATGGCTGTTGGTGTATGCTGCAAGTTGATCCTGTGATGAAGCCTGCTGGTCTTCTCACTAGTTGCTGCTGAGTTTTTCAATTGCTGCGTTGAGTTGCTATCTGTTTTGAGTTGTTTAAGGGCTTCTAGTCTTGCTGCTCGTACAATAGTTTTTTTTTATAGCTATTAGTATCATGTATTATTTTGGTTTTAGTTGACTGTTTTTGTCGGTTCGTTTTTGGCCTCAGTTTTGTCCAGTATGCACATGAATAGTGGGTCTAGAGCTGTTCAAAAGTGACCCGACCCGAAAACCCGAACCGAAACCGAAAGTAAATCGACCCGAAAATATCTTGCGTTTTCATGTTTATCGAACCGACAATACTCGAACCGATGTTGTACCCGAACCGGTTGACAACTGAAAATGGGAAAGTTGAACCCGAACTGTAACCGAGTTTTGCAACCGACACATAAACGTTAACCAAGATCACCCGAACCTAAAAATGACCGACCCGAGTCATATCCGACCCGAATCATGCTCGAAACCGAACTCGATCTGTCTAAAACCGACTTAACTCGAACATATTTTAGATCGAATTGCTTTAATCTGAACCAATTTTTAAGATAGAAGTATGATACACTTATAATCAATCATTTTATTAGTTAATCTAATAAATACATGATTTCATATATTTAGAGCTAATAATCAATGGTCAATGTTTATTAAACTACTTTTAATTGTACTAGAGAAAAATTTATAGAACTTTACATTTTTAATTTTCGGTCAAACATGTAAAAGTAACAAAGTAATAATGATCACTAATTGATTTGCATTTTAACTAGTTTGTTTTTGATCGATAGTAATTAGTAATACGTAGCCAAATTCTGTCTTCTAAAAAACCGAATCCGATCTGTACCCGACAAAACCGAACCAATTATTAACCGATGACAAACTGACACCGATTAACACTCGACCCGAACTTCTACCGGCACCGAACCGATGCTAACCCGATAGCTCGAATAACCGATCTTTAACCGAACCGTGACTAACCGACCCGACCCGAGTGTGACCCGTCATAACAAACAGTCGAAACATAACCGATCTGAAATACAACCGAACCGAATGACACCCGTCCGAAACCGACCCGATCACCCGAATGAACACCTCTAAGTGGGTCGAGGCAACCCTTCCTAGAAGATGGGCCTCGGGTACACACTGATGCAAATAGGATTTTCCGAGTGTCCTTTGTTTTGATGTATTTGGCTTTTTTCTGGTGAATGAAAAAGTTTTTTATTTGCCAAAAAAAATTTGGATGTCTTTCAGGGTCGAAGTCGGGTCGGAGTCTCGGATTTTTAATAAGGTCCAACTCCAGTCTGTCTCTTGCTCGGACTCGGATCATAAAGTCGAATGACTTTTTCCTCTGACTCGGGGGTTATTTTACTCGGATCGAGTCAGAGTAGGTCGGATTCAGCCTGAATTGTCATCCCTAATTCTAAGGCTAATTGTCACTTACTTCCCATTGTAAAATAATGCTACCATTGAGGTAGAGAATGTTGCTAAGCATCTTATTGACTATGGAATTCATTGTCAATTATGGTCTACTCCTAGAACACTTATGATTGAACCCATTAAAAGTAGAAGCAAGGCATTTCTTCTTAACTGATAAAGATGTGTCTTTGTTGAGAAGACCAAGAATATGATTGCATACCTTTTTAAATTGATTTGTTGGAAAGGAAGAGGCTAGAGCATCATTTATGATGATCTAATAAAAAGGTCATCTTATCGTTTCTCTCTCATAAAAGTTCATCTTTCAATCTAATTTTATTAACAATGACCTCATTTAAAAGGTCATCATTTTCTCTTTCTTACTTTTTTTTCCTTTATACTTTCTCTCCCTTAATTTATTTAACATTTATCTTTATTTTTTATAATAACAAAATTAATTTCTTATTAATTAAAAAATTTAAATCTTTTAATAAAGCTACTATTTTTTTAGCTAAATATAAATTCATGTTTTTTTTTGTATTTTAAGATTATTTTTGGTGTTTTTAATGAAAAATGTAGGAAAATAATAAGAAAATAGGTAAATTTGAAATTATTTCAAAAAATATCAAAGTTGGTCTCATTTTATAGATCTCAAAAAAATATGACCGTTGGTATAATTATTTTTTATTTTAAATTTTAATTTAATTCGAAAATAGCTGTTAATTAAAAAAACGAGTGTTTTTTTTACAACAAATCAAAGGATGCCAAGTGGATAGGCAGCAGCAAGTACTAGCAACCTTCTTGTTCACCAGCCAATCTGTATGTGACACGTGACAACTTTTTTGAAAAAAAAAGGCATGAACGTTCCCTAGAACCGGTCACATGATGACCCATTTCTTCAACCTACTTTCCAACCCACCTAATATTGGGTCACCATTATTAGAATTTTTGTTCTAATTTGGTCATATGATCTAACATTAGATCATCAAAATAGATGCTCTTAGTTTCTCCCATACCTTAAAGCTTGAGAGACTTAGGTTGAGGGTACGTTCATTTGGGATTGATTTTATAAAGAGTTTGCATATGCTAATCTATTGTGGCTAATTTATGTGTTCTTTGTTTCCTTCTTTGTTGAGTCTTTGAGAAGACAAGGTCAACGGTTGTAGCACCCCTCGAATCTCTAACAACACTGCATGACGATTTTAATCGCACTCTGGATATCTGCAATATAAGTATAACTTTCAATACACCAACTGCAATGGGCAGTACGTTCTGCATCAACAACCCAACACAAAGGTACCTTCACGATAACATTTGCTCTTTGCTGCCATCTTCACTTACAACAGCACATCAACAACAATTTCCTGGATTATTCTCGACACTGGCAGTGAAGACAACGACAACATAAATAATTGAGGATTTGACCTACTAACAAGAGTAACCGAAGGATTTAACCTACTACAATATCCATGATTTAATCTATGTTCAGCGAGTCATTTCCCAGTTGTGTTTACCAAATAACGAAGATGTATTTTATAGTTTATTCCATATTGGAAACTTTAGTTTTATTTACGTTAAACTACTTTAAAAAAGAGACTCATGGTTTAATAGTTAATTTTTTTTTTGGTAAAGTAAATCTTATAAAATGCCAGAAAAATAGCCGAGGCTTACAACGGTTCAAAAGGCTGAGAGGTCTAGCCAAACGAAGCTCCAAGGGACATGCCCCTTGTCATTCGCGAGGTCTGGGAAGACGCCTCCAAAAAGAGAGTACCTCTAGCCTAAACAATAGCGATGGGCCACTAAACAAAAATACAATTGATATCCATACAACTTTAACTATGCAAAAACAAAGATATATCATTTCACTGTTCAGAATCACGAATATGAATCAGTCCATATCAGCAATGATCCAGAAGTAGCTTGTTCTTAAAAATAGGCTGCCAACCCAACGAAGTTCAAGCCTCACAAAACAAAATAGTCCCGCAGGTGCCACCAGGATGAGGGATTTAGTTCGTGAGCCTCAAAATGCCAAGGGACTGCATCATAGCCATTCTCAAAATCCTTTAGTCAGTACACTCATACTCCTTGCACGACACACAGGAGTTCATCATAGCACGAGACAGCAGCCATCAAAAAGAGGACCAACAATAACATGCCTATGCTAGTGCAAATGAACGAGTGAAGTACAAAGAGTAAGACAAAGCCAGCAGCATGACTTCCTGCTGGGTCACGATAAGTCCTCAAATTGAGACTCCCTAAATTTGGTAAACATCTCAATACTAATCAAATTCTCAATAGCACTATGATTACAGCTAGCTCACAAGCCCATCACAGCAGATACATATACAATAATCTAAGTAAATACACACAAGCTCTAACAAGCGAAAGGTAGATATTCCAAACAAAGAGTACCAGCCAGCACCTACGAGATAGCCAGAAGAACGGATTGGAAAGGGAGAAAGCATGGGAAAGGGAGGGGGGAGCCAGCAGTATTGGAACCCACACTCATACTACCTCACCTAAACATCAATTGCGGCACCTAAACCAGCCCATCCAGCTGAACTCTCTCCACCCAGGGCAGCTTACATTCCTTTGACAAAATGGCAATTTCCCAAAGAAGCATAGCAAGTAAATCTCGCAGCTGAAGCAGCAGCATCGTGGAGCTAGTAAGCTTCCCACTGCTGCATTTTCAGAATGAGGATACCTAATACACCATCATCAGTATCACACAACCATCACAACTTGATCCTCAGAGCGAGTTCCATCCCACAACATGGCTTATACCAAGGGAAAATCAAATACCCAACCTGGATTTATTAGCTGGGGATCAATTCACACCACGCCAAGAGAAGGAGTAGCAAGCTAAGTTGCGACCCTCAAAGACTTAACTACTGTGTGTAGTCCTCTCTGGACTATGACCTAGGCCAAAGGTTTAAGGACATAGGAATAGCAAATATATTTGCTATCCTCCAAAACAAAAATGCTTAGCAAAGCATTTCATACACAAGATGCGGTTTAATAGTTATTGATAACAAATAAAGAATAGTTCAATGATGATAAATTTAATCTCGATTTGATGCCTTGGATTCGATACATTTGAGAGCATTCAAAATACTCGAAAGCAGTGGATGAACAAATGCTTGTAATTACTTTCTCCAAGTCTATTTAGTTGCATTTTCTTTTTCACACTATTCATCAATCCTGTGTAATTTGTATTTTATTCTTAATCTATAAGCTAAAACACAGTCATGTGAGATCTTGTTTGATTCGTCTCAATGCAACGATTATTCTTATCAACTTTTCATAATTTTTATTTAAGAATAATTAGAGATATTAAAAGTTAAAATGTTACTTTGACAAGTGTGCCCAAGTAAATGAGACAACTAAATAGACTTAGAGGGAGTATTTAAGTGTTTATTTGATTTATTTAATCCAAGTTGAGGACTTTTTTTGGATTGTGGTTTAACCAAGTAGGACGTTGGTTCAACTTGTGTTAAACTTAATTAATAAATGTGCTCAATGATGATATTTATCCAATCAATTTTGTATTTAAATTCGATATAGGATTTGAGAGTATTCTTCCATCTTCAACTTTCGCTTTAAAAGATGGTCATTGTTCTGAAGTAGATTCTAATACTTTTTCTTAAACAAGCATCTGATTTATGATAGTATTATGCATTTGCATTTTTTTAATTAATTGGCATTTGCATTTAATTAATTGGCATTTGCATTATGGGGGAACCAAGAACGTATAAAGATTTCAATGTTTTTATGCCCTACTTTGATGCAGTTCCCCACGACTACCTATCTTCAGCTTTTGCAATCCTCGACGTCTTTACAACAAATTGATATTCTATTATCTGCATTCGTATTATTTTTAATTGAAGTGTATAAATTAACATTATTAAATTCAAAAGTGTAACTTGAGGGACCGTGTGCGTAGTACACGGCCCCACAACTAGTAAATAGTACTCCCTCCTATTCACTCAAGTTGTCCCATTTGTTTTTGGACACTATTCACTTATCACTCTTAATTTGTATTTAGCTCTTAATCTATAAATTAAAACATAGTCATGTGGGATCTTATTTGATTTGTCTCAATACAAAGATTATTAATATCAACTTTTTATAATTTTTCATTACCAACAATTTGAGATATTAAGGGTTAAAATGTTGTCTCGACAAGTGTGGAAAACTAAATAGGACAACTTAAGTGAATAGAAGGGAGTATAAAATATGGAAATATTGATCAGAAGCGAAGACAAAATGCCATTAGTATAGTAACATACTAACATAACACCCAAATCATACATTATATTAATTTTAATGTATTGTGATGAAAATGTCAAGTGAATATAAGAGTGACAAGTGTAATTTTTTATTGGTCAGTATTTTTGGCAGGAATATTTATGGCCAGGGATTTTTAAATACAGCAGAATTATTTATGATCATGAATTTTTAATGTTTAGTATAGTAATTATATGACCATGAATCTTTTCCTAAATATGGCAGGAGTAAACTTGACAGGGAATTTTTAATGTTTAGTATAGTAATTATATGACAATATGGCAATAATAACAATAAGATCAGGGATTTTAACCAGTAATTTTTTTATTTATGGCAATAATAGTATAGTGATTAATTAATATATGACCAGAGTTTTTGACAACTGAGACAAAATTTCTACAAATTTAAAACGGCAGTATTTTGAAATATGTCATCGTACTGAGAATGTAGTATATAAAGATGTGTTTCAAAACTTATAAATTCTTTATTAACAACTTATTTTGTGTTTTTTTATATTAAATTCTTTTTTTAATTACAATGTATGTATGTAAATAATTTATCGCGCACCTTCATTTAATATTTTCGTTCGTATAAAATTTCATTAAAATATCAACGTATTAAAAATCCGTGCATTGCACGGGTTTCTATCCTAGTCTATAAATAATACTAAAACAATAACCATCTAAGGACAAGTGTCAACTTTTGGTGAATTTAGTTCCCGCTCAAAATCTAGAGTATTGAAAAAGCTAGGAGCCTTGACTATTGATTTGCCACATTTAATGATTAATAATCTATAGGAGTAAATAATACTAAAACAAAAGTCAGCTAAGGACAAGTGTTAAGTTTTGATGAATTTAGTTCCCGCTCAAAATCTAGAGTATTGAACAAGGCAACAAGCTAGGAGCCTTGGCTATTGACTTGCCATTATATTTAATGATTACTAATAAAATCTCTACAATTAAGGAATTAATTAGTATACATTTATTTACAAATTTTTTTGTATTCTATATATCTTCATTTTTGACAAAAAAAAAATCACTATAGCTTTTTTCTCACAAAAATTATTCCATTATTTTTCTATTTTTAGATCTAAATATTGGGTTTTTTGTGTTTCTAATTATCTATCTCTTTAAATTTTTTGGGTTTAGTTGATTTGAACAAAAGAGGGAAAATTTTCAGTAAATGTACCATGCAAGACCATTTTATCTTTTTTTTAATCTATATATATCTATTATTGATTTTTGATTTCATATTTTTTTCTATGCATGTGAATGATCTATTTAGGAACATAGATTTTGATTGCTAATTTTATTATTTTTGTGCTTGATCTTTTTCTAATTTAGCAAATTTGCACGGTGGTTTATATCCTTTGAGTGTTTGCTGGGTCGTTTTCACTTTTGGTTTTCCTTTTTTCTCCTTTTGTCTGTTAATTTTTTGGCTTTTTCGTAGTATTTTGATTTTTTCTGAGGTCTCTCAAAATATTGAAAGTCTACTGGCGTTTTGTTTCTTCAAGGTGTTTTGATTGGAGTTTTCCTGGTGTTCATTTTTCTTGGAGTTTTCGAAGTCCTTTGGCATTTTGTTCTGGGTTTTATCAAGTTTATTTCTTTTGGCGGTTTAGTTTCCTTTGTGTCTTCAATGTTTACAAGTTTTCTCTGGTGTTAAAGATCTGGTTTTTCGTGTAACTCTATGGTGTTCTGAAGATTGGAGTTTTCTTGGAGTTCATTTTTTTCCGATCCTGCTGTGCTTTGGCGTTTCTTGGAGTTTCTGAAAATTTACTGAAGATTGAAGATTGGAGTTTCTTCGTGTTTTCTGAAGATTTGGCGGTGTTCTGAGGATTGGTTCTTCTTGGAGTTTCTGGGAGGCAGTGGTGGTTGTAGGGCGGGTATTGGTGGGTTTAGGGTGTTTCCAATGGTGGTCCTGTGGAGGCGCTGTCTTGATTTGGTGTTAAGGGCTGGAGTTTTTACGAAGGTGGTGGGGCCGGCTCTGGTTTTTTCTCAGTCCAGTTTCGGGGTTCGTTTACGGTGGAGTTGCAGCGGGTTTACGGCGAACATGGTATGGTGTTTTCAGCTCGGTTTTAACAGTGACCATGTTCGGTGTTGGCGTGAAAGCTGGTGGTCTATGGGTTTTAACAGTAACCATGTTATGGTGGCCTTTTATGACGTTGGCGGGGGCGCAGGCTGTTGACGGTTTACGGCTGGTTGGCGTTTCGCGTTTTGGGTGAGCTTTTTACTCTGATCATCTTTCAGATCTTGGTGTTTATAAGGCGGTTTCTGGGTTGTCGACGGTGGTTTCTGGGATTGCGTTTTTGTGTCATTCTTGATGGAGGCTTAGATGTCGACTGTTATCTGGGGTTGCAGTAGGTGTTCTGACTTTTGGAATTGAAGCGTTCATTTTGAATTTGACGCTTTGGTATCCGGGTCTTAAAATATGGGGTCTACTTTTGGTGTTTTCTAAGTGTTGTCTCTTCGATTTCCGGGTTATTTCTGTGGTGGTGCTTGCATAAGAGCTTGGATGTTGTTGTTGGGTCCATGTTGTTTGGGAAATCTTAATAAGGAGTAAGAGAAGCAGGTGGGAGCTGCGGTGTGTAATGCTCTGGAGGCTGGTGGTCGGTGCGGGAGGGGTTTCGACGGTCCACACGTTGGTGTTTGCGGGGTCTAGAGCTGCTGAGGTGTTTTTAGTACACAATCACGTCGTTGATGGGTTTGCGGGGTCCACTTAGATTTTTTGCAGGCTTTGTATTTTGGTTTTTTTAATGGAGTTTTAAATGGTGTTTTGGGTAAGAAGAAAGATTTAGAGGTTGGAATAAAAATCAGAGAATCAGAGTTTTTAAGTTGTTTCAAATTCTCTTCTGTTTTGGTGCTCTGTGGGTATGGCTCTCTTCTTACTATGGTGGGTTTGGTGGAGACGACGATGGGTTGTCTTGTATGTCTGACGGTGATCGGTGACAGCGGAATTGAGGCGTTTTATGAGTTTTCTTGGTGATGGCGTCGTTTTGTGGTCTTGGAGTTTGGCTCCTATTTCGTGGTGGTTGTGGTGCTTCGCGATTCGTGGTGTTTCGTGTTTTAGGTGGTTATATTAGCTTTTCGTGGTGTTTAGGTGCTCAAACTTACTGGGTTTTGGTGTTTATTGAAAAACGTTTAGCATAGCCCACTCCTATGCTGTTTAGGGTGGCCTGTTTCTTGGTCTCCTTCTCCTAATGGCTTTTTTCCCTACGGGGATTTTTTTATGCCGGAGGGTTTGGGGTCCCAAGTTACAGTGTGGTGATTTGTTTTCCTCCTTTTTATTAATAATATTCCTAATTTTCAAAAAAAAAAAAAAAAAAAAAAAAGTTGATACAAGAAGTCAAGAAAGGAGACACTACTACTTGCACGAGATATGAGACATCTCCAAATGAATTTTTTATTTAAAAAAAACGAAGTAAAACTTTTTTTATTTAAATTAGAATTTTTGAGATACTTTTAAATACTGTATTTTTTGCTTATATATTTTACGGTTAATGAGTGAGTTCTTTAACACAAATTTCAATGTTTTCAATTTTTCTATAAAATTTTAAGTGAGTGTATCTAATATGAGTATTGGTTGCATTGAGAAAAATAAATACTTAATATTTTACATACTTTGTATTTATTAAATAAATAAATTTAGGTTATGGACATGAATTTATTACTTAAATTTGATTTATTTATTAGAGTGATTGTTTTATGTATTCCATATTTTTTTAATTATTGGTGGGTTTTTTTTTCTTTGCTTGAGTTGTTAAAAATTAAATTTCTTTATTCAATTTGACGCAAAGCAAGTGAGGTCTAGAGAAAAGCGATATCTACATAGGAGTAACAAAGATTGATAAGAATAAACAATAACAATATGTCATATCTTCTGATTATTAATTTCCTCACATCAATTTTAAATCTTTATGGGTACGTATTAAGGTATGATTAACCATATGTAGTTGTTCACGGGTGAAAAATAGACAAAAATTAACATGTTGATATGTGATGAAATAATATTCATCCAAAGGGATGGTTCAATACTTATCATCGATAAAATTCGCTATAAGTGTACTCGTTTTCACAAAGTTTATATATTGTATAACTTCATTTTCCGTTATGATATATTATGGTACACAAATTTATATTGCAAATGTTGCATATGAATAAATATTATTTTATTTTATTTGTGTCTATTGACATTTTCTTTATATAATTATATAAATGTATATGTTAAATATAATAAAGTATTAAATAACCTGTGCTTTGCACGGGCAATCACCTAGTTCTAATATAAAATGCTCTTTTTGCTGTATTAAAAAAATTGTGGGGTACCCAAAATCCAGGTACCTGGGTAAATGGGGTCGGGACACGAGCCGTTAAAATAGGTACCAGAATAACCGAATATCCAAAATGTCGGGTACCCGGTTATGAACACCCATAGCCAAGGCCACTTTTTTTTCTCATTTAGCGATCAAATGGCAATGAAATGGGCTACAGTAATTTTTATATTTATTTGTAGTGTTGGCCAAATCTTCTTTATTGGCATGTGTTGTCATCATCCATTAATCCGGAAGCTCTTATTATATTTTGTATCAGTGAGATACACTGAATAAAATGATGGTAATGATGTTCTAGTTTCTAAAATCATCATTGTACAATTTGAATATATTTAAAATTAAAATAATTGGTGAATTGTGGTCTTTAAATTTAGAATTTTTGCGAATTCCAGTTTCAAAATTTATTTTTTGCGAATCACAAAATTATTTGAGCAAACTTGGGAGAGGGGGCACCCTTCACCCTTGGAAAGGGCAAATAAGTATTCCCTCTGTCCTATTGAATTTGCAACAATTTCTATTTTGATCCGTCCCACTTAATTTGCATCATTTATATTTTAAGACTATGGTCAATCATTTTTTTAATCTCATCCATATATTTTAATTCTCTTTTAATTTCAACTACACAAATTATTCTATCTCTCTATTTTATACCATAATCTACCTTTTTCTTAATAAACAAAAATTTTCTCTTTACTTCAAATTATACGGGACTGATGGAGTAAACTGAATGAAAGATAGCAAAAGTTGGAAAACAATTCACCAAAAAAGCAATTTAGGTGTACATCAGCTTGCATGCATTTAGTAAAAAGAAAATGAAATGCAACTTCAGTGTTAGTGCCCTATACTAACACATTTAAAGAAACTTTCTTCATCAATCTTAGGATTCCGCGTTTTCCATTTCTTTCTCTTCCCCCTTATTTAATTTTCACTTCTTTCACCTCAGACTTTCTTCATCTCTCGTCTGTATCCAAGGTTTGTGTTTTTATTTTTTTTTTATTTTTTATTGTCTTTTTATTTTGTTTTGGGATTCATCATATACTATATCACTATATACATGAATAAATACCTGTAATTTCTATCTTAGATCTGATAACAATTAGTAATTTAGTATGTATAAATGTTCATAAATATCCTATGTCAGTTTTTGTCATATACTTCTATCTAAGTCTAAGACTTAACAAGAGTACTTTACTAATAATTACACAGATCATTGATACAGGAAAACTTCTAATTTTCTTTTTTACATAGATATATTATAAAAAATATTTATTTTCTGTAAACTTATAAAAAAAAAGGGTTATTTTCTGTAATAGGTTAATTTAACGGTAATTTGGGTATGACAAAAGTAGATCTATTGATCTATCTCTTGCTGCCAAAAAAAAAATAAAAAAATAAAAAAAAATTCATGATTTGGGTATGAAAAAATATTTAATGAGGTTTAAAAGTTTAGGTTTTTACATATCATTTTCAATTTGTTGTCATATTTTCCTACCCAAAAATAGTAGGGTTTTGAAGACTTCCTGTTCAAATGAATTTTGTCAAAAAGGAAAAATAAAATTGAAAACCCTTTTGATGTTGAAATGAAGTAGAGGCAATATGATGTAGAAGTATCTGTTTAAAAATGGTATTAATTAATAGTAATTATTATATATTGTTAATATGATTTGTGCAGAAATAGTGTGATTATAAATGGGAAGGGGAAAGATAGAGATAAAGAGGATAGAAAACACAACAAACAGGCAGGTGACATTTTGCAAGAGAAGGAATGGATTATTGAAGAAAGCTTATGAATTATCTGTGCTTTGTGAAGCTGATATTGCTCTCATCGTCTTTTCCAGTCGCGGCCGTGTTTATGAATTCTCCAATAATAACAAGTACATACCACTACTTTTTTAATTTCTTCTTTCTCTTTTTATTTTTATTTATTTTTGGAAAAATTACCGTGAATAATACAATCTTTTGTTAATTTCCCTACAATAATATGAACTTTTGATTAACCATGAAAAATACCAACTTTGGGGGCTTTTTCTAGAATAATACCAACTTTAGTTTATTAATAACTAATTTACTAAATTTTTTTGTCATATAATCACTTATAGTTTGATTTGTACATATTAGGTATATTGAAGGAAAACACCCCATAAGTTGGTATTATTCATGGTTAATCAATAATTGGTATTATTGTAGAGAAATTAGCAAAAAGTTGTATTATTCTTGGTAAATTTTCCTTTATTTTTTCATTCTCTTATTTATTTAAAATTGGGGTATTTTTCATAAATTTATTTTGGTTAAACATGTCAAAATTGTTGTTTGTTTAATATTTCTATTTTATTGTGATTTTACGATCCATAAATAAAAGAAGTAAACAAGATCGAAATGCTGGTAGGATCATATAGCTAGCTTTAATCAAAAAACAATTGTGAATGGTTAGATCATATACAAGATATTAAAGATCCTACCATCTTTTAATTGGATCCAAAAATTAAGTCCCAATTCTAATTGAATTTTAATATTATATTCATCATCTTTCATTAATTTATGTCATTTACATAGGTATGCTTGAAAAATGAAGTTTAAAAAATTATATAGTTCAATTTTATATATATATATATAAATTAAATTTTAGATCACTACTTTTTGGATGATATACCTGTAATCGATCTCAAGTAGGATTTTGATAATGATATTCTTACATGTAAACCAAGTAAATCTTGCTCTTCTCATCATAAATTTCCTTTTTAATTCTACTTATTTTTGTTTTTTAAGTTTTATGTTCTTTTTAAAGTTTTTGTAAGTGTATTTCCTATGATGAGATTTTTCCCATTATTGTAGTTAATAAGTCATTTGCAGTTAGCTCGTAAAAATTTTGCTAAATTGATCTAATATTAGAGAAAATAGAATAATTTTAGCCTTAGATAGTTTGTAGGATAGAAAACAAAGTCATAGTTGATCTATAACTGCAACGTCATAATGGATTTAACAGAGGTAAAATGTTGAAAATTATTTGAACACTAAGCCCTACTCAACCAAGTCTATTTTTTGTTTGATATTGGTGTTGAATTACAAGGTTTTTTCCTTTTGGTTTTTAGGTTCACAAGTATTTCCATCTAATATAGCTGAATTGCGCCATGCCTTGAATCTTGATTCTGTTTTCTGTTTTCTTGACATTTTAACAGAGCATGAGACCGTTCTGATTTCTTATGATGTACCATAACTTTTCATGTTACTATACTATGTTGCATTTCTTTCAAAAAACTTCACGCCCTACAAGATAAGTCATAAAAATCGATAAAATACTAGAATAGAATAGTTTTTTTTAAATATCATGGACATATTATACACTCTAGAGGCGAAGCTAAAAAATAAATGTTAAAGGAGTTGAAAAACTCTGATTCAGTCTTAAAAATATATAATAAAAAATTTTGTGGGGAGCGAACTAGAAAAATAAATCGTAAGAAAAGACCTCGAAAGAAGGCTGTGGGGGCCGGGCCGAACCCCCGTGGGCTCCCAACGTGACTTGGTCCTTGATATTATTTACCTTATTTTCTATTTTGGGGTGCTCAACTTATTTATAGCATCATTTTCTTATTTGAAAATTTATTATTTTTAACTCATCAACACATTCCACTTCTCCTTCAATATCATATTTTTATTTAATTTTCACACTTTTTTTTATAAACACTTCATTTGCAAATGATAAATGATTCATGGGGAGATAATAGAATAATCTTACCAAGCATACGTAAACTAATATTAATTAGCTCAATTATAATATAAGTTCCATGTTACATATCTTCTCTTACAAAAGTACTAATCATACTAGCTAAAGGATATAAAATCATTTTTGCTCTGATTCTTATAGGCACATTAACCGTTGATAGTATACAACTTAATTCTAAAAAAAAGGTTTTATTGATAATAAATAATTTTTTATTTAGATTTCTTTTAGATTGAATGAAAATATTTAAAAAAATAAAAATTCAAGTTGATGAAATAAAGATAAATAAAGTCCAAACAAAGTAATTGAAATAATTGTAAAAGAGGTAGATTGAAAATTTATAACTATTACTAAAACAAAACACGCTTACATCATCACCTTTAAAAATTGCTTATGTGTCGCTTTCACATTAAAAATTTCCCCTCCTAAATTAAATTATGATGTCATTGTTATTATAATCTTTGATTTTCTACTTTTTTATTTTGAATATATTATTTTTCTTATTAATTTTTCTTTTTACTTTTTGGGTCAAATCATATTTAATATACTCCAGACTATATATTATATTTTATTTATTTTAATTATTTTTTAGGTCAAATCATATTTAATTTATTAGCAAACTATATATATTACTCCCTCCTATTCAGCTCAATTGGGACATTTGACTTTTCACGGATTTTAAGGTGGGTCAAATTGGGTCCCATTGAGTAGGGGGGAGAGAGATATTATTGGTTTTAATTAATTGATTAGGAAATTAATGATTCATAATAAAAGTAGAAAAACAAGCTAACCACAAAATCTAAAAAAAACAAAGAAAACAAAATCAAATCAGAAAACTTAATTTGTATAGCTTTGAAGATGAACCCATAGAATCATCTCAACAACCCGTAAACCCAGAAAACCCATAGAATCATCATCTTCATAAAAATCCATAGAATCATCATCATACAAGTTAAAGACTAAACCCAACAAAAACCCATAGAATCATCATCATCATCATAGAAATCCATAGACATCATCATAGAAATTAAAGACTAAACCCAACAAAAACCCAGAAAACCCAGAAAATCCAACTAAAACAAAGTCAAAATTTAAATCCATAAAATCATCATCATCAAATTGTGAACAAAGTGAAAAGATAAAGCTAGAAATGAAAATCAAAACATTTACTCAATATGTATATTGTTTATTTTTAAATAAACTTATCTATTTGGTATAATTGATAAAAATGAACCAAAACTATTGTATATTCATAATGACTTGACTTAAAGAGAAGGTTTGAAGAAGGGAATGAAAAAATAGATAAATTTATTTTTAGCAGATCTACCTAATAGGTTGATTTAATTATAAGTAAATAGTAAGTGAGTTTATTTTTAGTAGATCGTTGATTTATTTAGACATTTGTTTAATTAATGTACAACAAAGGTGTATTTGTTCTAAAGGAGTTATTTTGGTTTAAAATAAATGTTAGAGTATATAACATATTCTGAGGCCTCAACCATGAGTTTAAGCTTTAACGATATATATTTAGAGAAATAAAACCCCTAAACTAATAAACTACATTCTATTTAAAAAAGTGATAAAATAGAGGAAAAGGAATCATGAGTACTAAGAATTAATAGAATGAGAATTGAAATGAAGTTCGAGTATGAAAGTAATTCACTGAAAATGGAAGCAAAATGATTATCCAAATCTTGTAGCAAGCGAATGCCAATGAGTGTGTTTGGAATTGTTAGGTTTAAAATTTTCCATTTATATGCAACTATTGGCTATTGCTGCATACTCCTACTGTTACTGTAATACTATTCATTTGTTTCTTCCATATCTTCCCATTTAATTTCTTCTTTCTTTTACTGAATCATATTACGTCTTATATTATCTATTTTCCTTTTGTAGCTTACATTTTAATCTCCATTATATTTAGTGATTTTACAGATAGAAATATTCACTTTTTGTGATGAATAGATGATTAAAAATTGAAATGTGTTGTGGTTGTGCAGCATACGATCAACTATTGAGAGGTACAAGAAAGCTTACACTGATGGCGAAAACTCTGCTACTGAAATCAACGCCCAAGTAAATTTCTTTTCATTTTGTCTAATTTACCTGTGGCTGAGCTTATGTCATTAATTTTTTCAATACTGATTACTCACAATAGGTTTACAAAAAAACATGACATTGAAAATTTATCAGTTCAATCAGAAAATTTTTCAACAAAAGAATACCAACCAACAAAATCCACAACCCACTATTTTAGTAATTAATGTGAGTTCTTCCTCACATGCGAAGTAATTCAATTTTTCACTACAAAAAAAATTGACTTAGGCGACAAAAAAAGCTGATGCCTTTAAGTTTGGCGACAAAACTAGCGACAAAGGGTTTATTTGTTGCCAAAATTGTTGTTCAAAATTTTTAAACGGTTTAATTTTTAGTAATTGGGTAGGAAACTTTTATGCGACAAAACTCTTTGTCGCCAAACTATTATGTGACAAAGAGTTTTGTAGCCTATTTTGTTGCCAAACTTTTATGCTACAAAATTGGTGACAAAACTCTTTTGTCACATAGTTCATTTATTTATATACGTCCTCCCTTCTCCCATACTCCCATTCTTTCCATATATTTTCCACACCTTACTCACTACAACAAATTTAACTTTTTGCGACATTGGATTTAGTGGCATTTAAAAAATGCCACTAATTCATATTTTTAGTATAATAATTATTAGTTTTTATTTTAAATTCCACCATAAAAGTGCTTTAGCGACACTTAATATAGTCTTTAGTGGCATATGTAATTGTCACTATAGTCTATAGTGACATTTGTGAGAAATGTCACTAGATCCTATGTCGCTAAAAGCTTTAGTGTGACTTTTTTATATGCTGCTAAAGGGTCTAATAAATGTCACTAAATCCTATGTATACACTATAAGAAATATGAAATAGCGACATTTAAATTAAATGTCGCTAAATATATGCCACTGAAAGCAAATTATGTTGTAGTGGTACTCTTCATTTCTCTTCTTATTTCTCTCCCTTCTAACCTTAATTTTTACTAACTCATTATTTTTACTTACATACTTCCACCATTTTTCTAACTCTTATTTTGGTCGGCTATTTTACATTTTTCCGGTCATTTTTCGGTGGCTTTTGTTGGAACATTTCACTTGTGGACCTTCAAACTATTGATTTATAGGTAATTTCGATTATTTTTGTTTATTTTCATTCAAATTTTCCCATTATTTTTTGATTTTTCGAACATGAAAATAATTTAAATTTTAGACAATTTAGAGTTTTTTTAGGTGTTTTGAAATTTTAGGGTTTTTTTATGGGATTTTTAGATAATTTTAAAAATTATGACTTCTAGGGCTAGTTTAATGGATTAATGGGAAAATATTGATTTTCTTAGCTTTGTTAACTATTTTTCTGATTTTTGACTTATTTCAAAAATTCAAAGAATTTCCAAAATTAAGGTTTTAAGTCTTGCTGTTCCTGATTTATGGACATCTATTTGCTTTTTTATAATTTTTTGAAAATTTAGAGATTTTCTTAGCTTTTTAAAATTGTTTTGCTTTTTTGAAAATTTTTATGATTATTTTGGCTTATTTCGAAAATTTAGAGATCTTTCAAAAATAGGCAGAGTATAACATGCATGTTATTTTTTAATCTTTGTATTTTTACATTGTTGTTGTACATATGTATGTATTTATTTTTCATCTTTTTATTTTTACATATTTTTTGTACATATGTATATATTATTTATGAAATTTTGTATTATATTTCAATCATTTATATAAATAATATTTTTAATTTTATCTCAAAAAAATAATATTTTTAATTTTATTATAAATATTAATATATAATTTTTTTTCTTATATTAATGTTATTTTAATTTTTAGTCCATATTTTGTTTATATATATATATATGTCTATTATTATTATTTATAAAAAAAGTTGAACATTTGTTATCATTATTTAATAATAATTGTAATATAATACTATTATTATTATTATATAATAATAACAAATATCTTTTTATATCCTCAGAAATAAATAGGCGACAGAATATGCGACGTATATTACTTTTGTCGCATAAGGTAGGCGACAGAAATTCCTTAGGCGACAAACTTTTAGGCGACAAAGCATTTAGTCGCCTATTTTGTCGCCAAAATGGCTTATGCGACAAAATAGGGACATAAAAACACTAATTTTGAATAGTTAGAACTTTATTTGGAGATTTTGTTTGGATCTGCTGGTGTCATATTAAAACTAGAATTTCAACATAAATTGACACTAAACCTCTTTCATACGAACACTAAGCATCTTACATACACTAACACTATGTTTTGATAGAGAAAAATAGAGGAAAAAGAAAGAGATAAATTTAAAAGGATGAATAATATTTTTTGGATTAAAAGAGGGAGGGAAGGGATTTGAAAGGGAGAAATTTGGGGGGAAAATATTGATAAATTTTGTTAAAAATACACAATCTCCTAATATGGAAATATTTGGAGAGAAAACACTCATTTTTCTTCCTTTTATCTTTTTTTCCCTTCAAAACAAACAATATATACTCTCTCTTCTTACAATCTTACCCCTCCCCTTCCTTTAACAGTAAGTCTCATGGGAGACGGTCTATTCAATAGACGGAATTCATGAAGCCCAGCCCAAAATATAACATAGTATATTTGGGGTTATAATAAATTATTTGGGGTTATAATAACTTATATTTGGGGTTATAGAATAGTATATTCGAGATTATAATACCTTACATTTAGGATTGTAACATAATATGATTGATATGATGGTAAAAAAAACAGTTAAGGGAAATGGGCTGGCCCAATTTTGTAGTCTATCCTATAGACCGTCTCTTGTGAGATTTTGTGTTCCTTTAGTTAGTTCCGTTTTTTTTCCTTCCTCTCTTTTCTCTCTTAATTTACTTTTGAAACATAGAGTAAATATTTAACTTCAATTGACAGATTAATGAAAATTAAACTCATGACTTCTATACCACATGCCTGAAGTGATTATCAATTCACTCAAAATCTATGTTTTTTAAGGATAAATTAATTACGTAACTTTTAAATCTCAGCTACTCGAAACAATTGCGTTATCAAAACTTTATGTTGCAAAGGTGCTTGATGGCTTAATTTATAGTGATATAATTTAATTGACAGTCTAATACTTTCCTTGTGTGGTGTATGAAGTTTTACCAGCACGAATCTGCAAAGTTAAAGCAGCAAATACAAATGATGCAGAACTCCAACAGGTAAAATAATTTTATCACTTATGTAATGTTTGAGAACAAGTATTTCATTTCAAATTATTGATTTAAATTATAAAATTATAAATAAAGAATTTGACAATGACAAGGTTTGGGTAGTCATCCTCAAATTCTTAACTTTAACTACTTCTAAAACAATAGTGAAATTAGATCAAAATTCAAATTTGAAAATTTTTGATGTCCCAAATAATAAATTGGAGTAAATTTCAAATTTTTAAATGAAATCATTATTCCCGACCATGGCATTAACAAATTCTCATTTGACTTCAACCAAAAACATGTATCGTCATCGTACTTATTTTATAATTTATTATATTGGAGAATAAAATAGAAATGAATTGATAACCTATTTGGTTAATGGTACTAAATGGCGGTAATAAGAATGATTTATAGTTTAAATTTCATCAAAAGTTCCATATCATTCTCATAGTAATAAAACTTTGATCACAAAAAAGGTTTTTTGTTTGCAAATATCCATTATCGTCTAATACCACCTCTCCCAATGGTAATGCATTGGAATGAATTTTATGAAAAAAAATGAGATGATTGAAGTTGGACAAACATGGCTATCATGGTAGTCAAGAGATTTTTCAACCAAAATTATACTAGTTTTTCATTCCCATTGCCATCATTTATTACCACCTACCAAACGAGCGGTGAATGATTTAGGTTGTTTATTTAGGTGATAAATTGTCTTGTATAGAAAATCATTTTTTGCTGAATATGACAAGTTTCAACTTGAAGAAATTAAACTTAGCCAAAATCATTTTAATGCTTCAAATATTGAAATTTAATTTGTTTAAGCAGGTAACTGATAAAGGTTCATATAAGCTTCAAATAAGCTTTATTTTTCATCAATAAAACATCTTGACTAGGTCTGAAAATAACCCGTGCATATTGGTTGAACCACGTTAATTTGTTTATGTTGTATAAGTTCGTAGGGCCGGCCCTGAGTTTTCGGGGGCCCGGGGCGAAATATATTTTATGGGGCCTTAATTATATATAAAAAATTTAATGTCACGAAAAGGAAAATGAATTTGAATTAATATAGACTATATAATATAAAATCAGATAAAAATATTTCTACGAGCATTTTTTGATGCAAAAAATCACTAACAACAGTGTCGAAATCAAGAGACTTAGTCATATTTTTTTCAATGCACAACATAGCAAGACCATTCAAGCGTTCTTGTGAAATTGACGATTTTATAAGTAATTTTTTAATATCTTCAATGTTTTGGCATCATCTTATTAATTCTCAATAAATTAAAAAATTATATTAGAGACTTCTCTTAAAACTATTACTGTTACTGAAATTGTAATGATATGACATCAATGGAGACCTATAACTTCAAAAATTTTAACAAAATTAACACAATATTACTAAGATAATACAAAATTATAAATAATAATCTTCTTTCAATTTTTAAAAAGAATACTGATTCATTGAATTGTGACAATAAAGAAAATTAAAAAAATATATCCTAATCTTAACCGCATGTATTTTTTTTATGAATTTCATGTATTTTTTTAGTTTTATTGTAATTTTTATAGCAAATATGGGGCCTCTATTTTAAGGGGTTTTCTAACTTTTGGGAGTGGGCCCTGGGCGCATGCCCACTTCGCCCCCTCAATAGGCCGGCCCTGAAGTTCGTTATTTTTGCATAATTGTTAGTTCTTGAATTAGGGTTTTTATTTATTATTTTGCATACTAATTGAATATTGAGGACTCTAATTATTGATAGTAGATTAAGTTAGTTATTCTCTACTACTGAGATTATCTTCTAGTGAACAATAGTTTTGAATATGAATTTTTTCCACGATAACACTCTGAAAAGTATAATCCGTCAAACACCTCTTTAAATTTGTCATTTTCTTAACCTAAAATTGGTGTTGGTTGCAAAAATGAGTATTTGATAAAATACACTAAGTAACCCATTTGGTTGTGGTCCTAAATAATGATAATGATAATAATTTATAGTGTAAAATTTCATTAAAAGTACCATGTCATTCCCATGGTGTAAAATTACAAAAATATTCACAAATTTCCATTACCACTCTCTCAATGGTAATGAATTAGAGTGAATTTTATGAAGAAAATGAGATAATTGAAGTTGGACAAGTACGACAATCAAAAGAGCCAAGAAATTTGTCAACTAAAATTGCACTAATTTTTATTTTCATTAACATCTTTTATTAATATCTACCAAACGGGACCTTATGACAATAAGGTAGCGTTTGGAAACACACATTTCATTTCAAATTGTGGATTTCAATTATGAAATCATAATAAAGAATTTGAAATGACAAGGATTGGGGTGTCATTCTCAAATCCTCATTTCAATTAACTACTTTTATAACATTGGTGAATATGACTCAAATCCAAATTTAAATTCTTGTTATTGCCAAACACTAACTTCAAGTCAAATCCACATTTGCAAATGAAATCATCATTCCCAAACATACCATAAAGGAAATGAAAATTGTGATGATTGTACAGAAATCTAATGGGAGACTGCTTGAGTTCATTGACTATTAAAGAGTTGAAGCAAGTGGAGAATAGGCTTGAGAAAGGCATCTCTAGAATTAGATCCAAAAAGGTACGTACCATGAAATTAATTTGATTGATATCGATTGAATAAATAAATTAATTAATTAATATTTAATTAATTTCCATGCGTTATAAATATTTGACGTCTAAATTTGCATTATTTTTTGTTACAGCACGAATTGTTATTGGCTGATGTCGAGTTCATGCAGAAAAAGGTAATTATAGCCGATGCTAATTTTCAACTTTTTTTTTACTCTTTAATTAATTTGTTTAGATGGAAGAAAGTTACTTAGGATTCCCTCTTAAACAAAGAATTAATAAGATATTTTTCCTTAACATTTTTCCTATCTCCCGTTTCTTTAATTCCCTTCCTTCCTTTTCTCGCCTTTTCTTTTCCTCCTAAATTATTATTCAAACATAGTGTTTAATGTTTTATGTTGTTGCGGATAAAAATTAGAGTTGTTCAAATTCAAGATGTTCTACCAAAATTTAAAATCATTTCTAATTTATGCAAATATCCAAAGCCAATAAAAATGCATGTCTAATGACTAATATTAAGATTTGTTTAAGCAGGTAATTTACTAGTTGATTTTGGGTATTTGCAATATAAAGATGGATGAATAAAGACCTAATGTTTTTTTCAATGTTATCATTATGTGACTATGATGATATAGGCAGCTGAGCTGGAGCACGAAAACTCATTCCTGCGAGCTAAGGTATAAGTTCAATGGACATTTTCTATATTTACTTATACTTCCTTTGATTCAGTATATTTGTTACATTTTACTTTATACACAATTCAATGTGTTATTTTAATCATTTATATATTAAAGAATACACATTTAAAAATTATAAAAACTTTATATTTTAAAAGTATGTGATTAGACGATTCAAACAAAATTCCACTTTACTATATTTTTCCTTACACATTAGCCACAATATATAAAATTAGCTTGAATGATGAATAGTGTCACACGTTTTTATGTATCGAGTATTTCGTAACAGAGGAAGCATGAAACAATATATTATTTTTTTCAGTACCAATCAAGGTTTTTAGGATCGAGATTCTACCTAAGTTCGTTGGGCAAATGGCTCAAAATCGTTGATCCTACAAATATGTATCAAATGTGCATTATTGTGCTTTAGGTTACTAATTATCAATTATATTTGTTAGGTTTTTAAGTTTTAAGGTATAAGCAAAATATTATTTGACTTTATTTAATAAGTTTCAAAAAAAATAACTTTTAATAATTCTTAAACTGCAAATCAAGAAAAATGAATTTTATATTGGTATTGATATAATTATTTTAAATATATTTATTTATATAATAAGTTAAATCTAAATTGTATAAAAATATTTTACGATTTAACTACCCTTGAAGGAAAATCGTGGAATGTAGCATCGTGTTATATATGATCCTACCACTTGATTTCTTGAGCTAAAGCTAAGTAGGATCACACGATTCCACCACCTTAAGATTCTACCCATCATTCGGAACGATCGCTTATTTTTAGATCGTAGGATCGTAGAATTGTAAATCAGAATCGAGATTCTAATAACTATGGTACCAATGATTTATACTTTAATTTTCTTTGATTTTGGATTATAATGGATTAAAGAAAACTGACTTATTATATCATATGACTATTTATTTATGTGAAGTTGCACATAATGTTTGTTAATTTTATGATTATATTTTGCAATAATATAAAGGTTGTTCTTAGAAAAGAATTCCTTTGAAATTGCGAAAATAAATTTGTGAATAAGTTTGATTGAACTGATCAGATAGCAGAAGTAGAAAGGGTGCAAGAAGCAGCGCTAAATACGGTGGCAAGTACAAGCGGGATTATGGAAGTTTATGTTGGGCAACATGACATTGTTGCAGATAACATCCTTAACAATTGCTCTCATTTTAGTCACCCTGAAAAGAAGTTTCTTCATCTTGGCTAATTATATTTATAGCTAACTCATCCTAAACAAGTCATCCATAAACTTAATGACACTTTTGGGTTATGCGTGTTTGCTATATTTGTGTGCTAATAATTAATTAACAGTTGTAGCCAGCTGTACTTTAATTATTATACTTTTATACTTCTATCATAGACCTCCTTATCATTTTGTAAGATACTCCATATATATATATTTAAATATTTTGTTTTCTTTTTATATATTTTTCGGTCTTAATTATATTTTAAACTCATAAATGGTTACAATTTATATTTCCTTTATTCCTCTAATTAGCACTATTTGATTCAAAAAACTCTCACATTTTTTGATTAAATAGTACTCCCTCCTATTCAGCACAATTGTCCCATTTCCTTTTTGGGTCAAGTCAGCTCAAATGTCCCATTTCCTTTTTTGGCATGTAATTTTTACCCTTATACCCTTATAACTTCTACCTATTTACAATTTTACCTAAATTATCCCTTACTAATTTCCCCCCATATTTTTAATCTAACCTAATTAATCTAACTAAACATTAAACTAAATCACATTCTTTTTTAAACCAACCCACCCCCACCCCCTTTCATTAAACCCTACCTTACCCTCTTCTTCTCGACATTTCCATAACTCCTCACCTTCTCTGAGTTTCTGGGTTGTTCTTCGACTGTTCATCTTCTCTCTCTTCTTCGACTGTTCATCTTCTCTCTTCTTCGACTCAGTTTCTGGGTTGTTTAACCCTTCACCCACTTCACCCACAATGAACACTAACTCACCCATGAAGAACCCTAACCCTAAGTCGCCATTCAAGTCACCCCTGAAAAACCCTAAGTCTCCATCTTCTTCGAATCTGAGTATTTGTAAATCCCCTTACAAATCCCCTTCTAAATCGCCATGTTCTTCGACTCTGGGTTTTAATGATGGAAAACCTAGATCTGAGTCCCTAAATTTCGACTACTATGAAGATTCAACCTCTGTTGAGACTGATCCTAAATGGGGAAGGGAGCTTGACTCTGAAGGTGAGCCGATCTACACTCCTGACCCTTATGATTGGGAGAACCATGAATATACCTCTGTTGATGCTGTTTTTTCGAATACTGATTGTGAAGAAGAAGAGTGGCTTGATAAGCTTGGTCCTTTCTCAAGTGAGTTTCTGTTCTTGTGGGTGCATGTGGTTTTTGACTGATGATGAAGGTTGTTTGATTCGTTTTTTATGCATTTGTTAAACTTGCTCTATGAACTTTTAGTGAGAGCTTTATTTAGCCACCTAAAATCGAATGTATTTGGGGTTTGGAATAATTTCTGACTTTAAAGTGCAAAGATTATTCGATTTTATCACTCTATGATTTTAAAAGAAATTAATAACCAGAGAGTAATGCAAACAACCCACCATTTTCATATCTCTGTGTAAATATACAAGTGTTTCATTTTAAACAACACAAAAATTTTTACACTGTTGTTTACTTCTGAAACACCCACATTTTAAGATCCCACAAAAATGGTGGGACCCAAAAATTATCAATTTAAAGTTCTCATAAAAAAACCCACAAAAATGGTGGAAATCATTAGTTTTTAATCTCTACAATTAAAAACCACTAATAACACTCTCTCTCCTACCCCCAAGGGTCCCATTTGACTTTCCTTAAAAACCGTGAAAAGTCAAATGGGACAATTGTCCTGAATAGGAGGGAGTACTATTTTAGAGGGAGAGAGAGAGGGAGTATAACATAAGATTGTTATATGAGTTCATCATTTTACTCTTATTTTATTAGATTTTTTATTTGTTAAAGTGTTGTTTTAGACTTATTTTTTATTAGAGGGTTTCGAACATAGTTCTTATTAATTGCTTTTTTACATTGGGTTTTCTTCCAGATAATTGTAATACTATTAAATTTTTGACCTTATTAATTTTCCTTTTTATATTTATTCTTTCCTCATTTTAAGTCTTCAATCTGTTGGTATCTAAGGAGTAAGGTGTCTTGAATCAACAAAAGAAATTACTCCCTCCAACACAATTCAATTGTCTCATTTGAGTTAGGCACGGATATTAAGAATGAGATGGAGTCCACCAAAAAGGTAATAGTTGGATATTTTAATTGATTAAATTAATGGGAAAAGTGGTAGTTGGGTATTGAAAATTAGAAAAGTAGAAGTATTTAGCTAAAAAAAGATAGACAAAAAAGAAAACTGGACAATTGAAATGAATTGCCTAATTAAGGAGATGGGACAATTGAATTGTGTTGGAGGGAATATATTAGTTTGGGATGCCACCAGTGGCAGATCTAGGGTTTAAAGTCTTAGGGGGCACCAAAAAAGGAACGAAATTTTAAGAAAATTTACCGACGATTTTGACAGAGTTTTATTTATAAAATTAATAACAAAAATTGTATTATTCCTGCAAAATGACTTATACAAACATAATAATCCTAATCTACACCCTAATAACACGAACAATTAACATCATACCTTGACAAACTCGTACAATATACCATAAAAAGGAAATAAAACAAAATAAATCAACCGACCTAATAAAAAATGTGATAAAATAAATAATTAAATAAGACAAAATTACTAAAATGAAAAATTACTAATAGGAAGGGGTGATATGAGTAGAATTTTACCACCCTTAATTGTAAATTTTTGACTAATTCAGCATTGGTAAAAGAGAAGTGGTTGATGATATTATTTAACAGTACCTTATCATTAAATGTACGAAAATAATCTTCTTTTGGAACCCTTGGAGTGAAAACTCCCTTCATTATGCAGTGTTGCAACGCAGGTATCGCTAGACCTCTAGTTTGTTCAAATCCATCCCAGTAATTACATCTATGATCGCATTCTTTTAGATGTTCAATGGACTCGACACAGGTTTTGTTGATTATTCGACCAAATACATTCAAATTATTGTGCGTGCAACTTGCCCAATAAGTATCTATAGAAAAATATATATTACTAAATAGGTTCCCATGCCAAGCACTGTTTATTAATTACTCCCTCCTATTCACTCAAAAGTGCACATTTGGGTTGGGCACGGTTTTTAAGAGTGGAATAGTGGGGTATTTTAATTGATTAAATTAATTGTAAAGGTAGTAGTTGGGTATTGGGAGTAGTAAAAGTGGGGTAGTTGGATATTTTAATTGATTAAATTAATTGTAAAGGTGAGAGTAAAAATAGAAATGGGAAATTTTGTGTGAATTGGCCCAAAATAGAAATGTGTCATTTTGAGTGAATAGGAGGGAGTATTTTAATAAAAAATTATTAATCTTATATGTAATTAAGTTATTATATGACTTATAAATGATTGTTTTATAGCGTTGGTACAATTTCCGGTAATATAAGAAATATAAAAAAAATTCAATTAAGATATGTAGTAGCATTGAAAGAAAAGACTTTTTTTTTTGTTACAATGACACGTGTTTAAATCTTCTGTTGTTTCTAAATATAGTATCATTATATGACTCTTAAATCATTTTTATAACAATATTACAACTCTCGTTAATATAATAAAAATGTAAAACTTATTAATAAAACATTAGAATCAAAATCAATACATAAAATAAATAATAACATTATTAATAAAACTTATTTATTTAACAAAAATATTTTAATTTGCAAATGTTTTGATGGCTCGTAGCGTATATTATTTGGGGAGAAAACGTTTCTTGATGTATTGATATTTGCCCAAATCTTATATAGATTTATTAGTTAATACATATAATAAGATGTATCGATAGATAGATCAATGATAAATTAATAAAATTAAAGATAAAAAAAAATAATATTTAAGTAACATGATTGGAAGGAAAAATTTTTATGGTTGCAATGACACGTGCCCAAGTCTTTTATTGCTTTAGTATATAGTATGATAGACAAGTATATATACAACATAGTTATTTATCAAAATATATATTTCATTAAGTTAAAAAAAGTAAGAGATAAAGCATACTTCCGATCTATGTTATTCTCCAGGTCAAACTTCCTCCAATCAATCCTTCTTGAAACAAGTTGATTGAGGGTGGGTAGTAAAATCTGCACAACCAAAAAATCATTGTAAGTACTCTGTATAACTTTTTGTCTACATCAATATTGAAAGTATTCAACTTTTTGAAATCATGGTAAAGAAAAGCAAGTTCCTAGATAAAACCTAGCCATTATATTTGATGACATAAATTTTTTTTTCAAGTTATGTATTTATCTTTGTCATTATGTGTGATAATGTAAGTTAACATGAAGCTAAAATCATTCTTTCCTGCCTAATAAATTTAAGATAAAAACATATTTAAAACTAATAAATAAAAAAAAAACTTGCCTTATTAGGACTTTAAATCAAATACGGCCAACGCCGAACGATAGGTTTTGACTCACTAAAAAAATTTTGTTTGCATCATTTTTCTCCAACTAAAATTTCATGAAAAAACAAAAGTTAGTACCACTTTCAATATGTACACTTACACAAAATATATCACTACGGTACTTTCCCTCAAAAAGAAAAAAAAAAGATCACTACAACATTGGTTAGTAATTAGTATGATGAAATGAAACCATAAAATGTAATAGTATTTTCAATTAACTTGACTTCTTGTATTTTTTCAAGGGTAATTGGTACAATCAATATAGCTGTAAGAGAAATAATTAGTTAGTTTTGAAAGGGAAAACATTAAACATTGTGGAAAATTGCATTCACAGAGAGAAACAACTATTGATTTAAAATAAATGATTTTTTAATATTTAATGAGTCAATGACATTCTCAAATCTAAATAATAAACTGTTGAGTCAAGACCCGATTCTCTTGACCTAGGTGATGGGTTTGATCACTTGATTACTCACGCTCTATCTTGCACTATCGAGACTGAAGATGAGAGTATTATGGGTTATGGTCACATTCGTTTTGGGACACTAAATGAGGTGATAAATGATGGTGAGTTGATGAAGGGTATGCATGGGATGGACTATGAGAAATCCAAGGCAGCAGCAGGAGCCACTCAAGGCTGCTTGACCAACCGAGAAGTCCACCACACATCACTAACGGCACAGCCTAAGTACTGGTGTCCTTTCCAAATTTCAATATTCCCAAAAAAAATCAAATTGGAAGCGTTGTAATAATACTCCCAAAAACTATGGTCTTTATAGAAAAATCCATATATTTGACCTCAATACTACTAAATAAACTAATAAAAAATTATCATTAACGACGTAACGTCTCACCAAAGATTCACAATTATCCAAAAAAAAATCCTCTACTGTACTACCTTTTTATGTGAAAACGATGACATATTAGTGATCGAACGGCGAGTTTCAACCACTAACACCACCAAGATCGAAATATGTGAAGTCTTGTGAAACAAATTACGCAAAAATATAAACTCGATGTTTGTAGGAGATAAAAATGCAATAATAAAATGACACAAAATATTTACGAGGTTCACCAAATTTTGGCTACGTCCTCCGATGTAGTATCTCTTATATTATAACAATTGAGAATTACAATTAGAGAAGAGATGAGGCTAAGTGTTTAGCTTTGGGTATTTTGTGGGATGATTTTGTGGATCTTGTGGATCAATTTTAGTGTACAAGATACCTCACTATTTATAGAGCATTAGAGCTCATAATTATTAATGAGTAATATACAAATAAATGCCATGAAGTACACTAAAATTACTAGTGGAGAATGAAAAGTCCAAGAATAGAATCCAAAGTGCAGGCCAACAAGTTACTGTTTTCAAGTGCACTGATATGCTCGTTCGACTCAACATGGAGCTCGTTCGAGCAGCTCCCCTGCTGACCTTTCTGACTGTTACTGTACTTCAATGATCAAGGTGCTCGTTCGAGCTTGATTGGGGCTCGTTCGAGCATGGCACATCAGAACCGATCCTTTGGTCTTCCAACTCGTCTCATTAAGACCCATTAACAAGCTTCATTATACTCCATAACTTCCACCATAACACCCATGTTTAAGTTATACTTTAATTCTTCATAACTTCATGAGTTAAACATCACACTTAAACACCACATTAAGACACCCATTTAACTTACTACATAGGATACCATCCTAAGAGTCACACTTGTTTATTTTGGTGCACTCAAGTCACATCATTCATAACAATCTCCACCTTGACTTGAGTTCACCCAAGTCAATGGAATTCTCTAATTCACTCTTACATAATATAACAACTTACGCCATTACATACTCAAAATAAAAACAAAATAACACATGTGCTTAAACATAACACATGCTCAAAATGCCCACAAAGGGCTCCAAAAGAGTATGATTTCAATTACCAATCAAGTCCATATATCCCATGGACTCATTGGAGTATGTTGGAATTATTCTCGAACATTCGTTGTTTATAGAAGTAACATGATCATCATCGTGCTTGGTTGAAGTAGTGGACACACAAGCCGAACAAATTAAGGTTGAACCCATAAGCATATACAAGCCATCATTAAGGGATCCTTTCATGATCAATTTAGGACCCTTGCTAACCTTTAAAACTCCACCTTCACCAATGCATCTATAACCTTCTTTATCAAAAATACTAAGGGAAATTAAGTTCTTACTCATACCTGGAACATGAAGGACTCCGGTCAATGTTCTTTCAACTCCATCAAACATGACAAATTTAACATCTCCGATACCAACTATCGGACAACTAGTCTCATTGCCCATAGTGACTTTTCTTCCATCAACCTTTTGATAAGTTGATAAGAACTTTGTGTTAAGCGTCATGTGTCTCGAACATCCCGAATCCAAAATCCATGAGTCACACCCTTGTATTCATTGGTAACAACGAGAGCACCAACATCATATAACTCACCTTCAACATAGCTAGCTTCAGCGGCGATAGCTTTAATTTGTGGAAATGCTTTCATTGGATTGTTTGGCTTTTAATTTCCAACAATCTTTCTTGAGGTGGCCTTTCTTCTTACAAAAGTTGCAAGTCATACACTTTTGTTCCTACCCACATCCTTCACAAATAAAGCATCATTGGAATCTTTGGACTCCTTTTGAGCAAATTGAGAATCAATAAGGTCCTTTTGTGTTTCACAAATAAAACATCCTCACTACTCAACGTGTCTCTTCCATATAATAAGGTTTCCCTAAAGTGCTTAAATGAAGGTGTAGTGAAACCAACAATAAGATGGTCAAATCCTTATCATCCACTTTTACATCAATATTTTGCAAATCCATTAATATTGAGTAAAATTCATCAAGGTGCGGTTTCATCGGCTTCCATTCTTGCAATCGGAGATCATACAAACGACTCTTTAATAAAAGTCGATTGGTAACACTCTTTTCCATGTAGAGTGATTCCAATTTATCCCATATGCCTTTAGAAGTTTCCTCCTTTACAACTTCTCTGAAAACTTCATTAGAGAGACAAAGTTGTATGGCGGAAAGAGCCTTCGCATCCATTTCTTCCCATCTCGCCTCACTTGTGCCTTCGGGCATCTTCTCTTTACCACCAAGTGCTTTATGCACTCCATTTTGTATCAAAATTGCTTTCATTTTGACTTGCCATAAGCCTAAATTAACGCTCCTATCAAACTTTTCAATATCGACTTTCATGGTTGCCATGTTACACCAATACGACCTCTACACGACGATAATAACAACTTGGCTCGAATACCAATTGAAAACGATGACATATTAGCGATCGAACGACGAGTTTCAACCACTAACACCACCAAGATCGAAATATGTGAAGTCTTGTGAAACAAATTACGCAAAAATATAAACTCGATGTTTGTAGGAGATAAAAATGCAATAATAAAATGACACAAAATATTTACGAGGTTCACCAAATTTTGGCTACGTCCTCCGGTGTAGTATCTCTTATATTTTAACAATTGAGAATTACAATTAGAGAAGAGATGAGGCTAAGTGTTTGGCTTTGGGTATTTTGTGGGATGATTTTGTGGATCTTGTGGATCAATTTTAGTGTACAAGATACCTCACTATTTATAGAGCATTAGAGATCATAATTATTAATGAGTAATATACAAATAAATGTCATGAAGTACACCAAAATTACTAATGGTGAATGAAAAGTCTAAGAATAGAATCCAAAGTGCAGGCCAGCAAGTTACTGTTTTCAAGTGCACTGATGTGCTCGTTCGAGTCAACATGGAGCTCGTTCGAGCAGCTCCCCTGCTGACCTTTCTGACTGTTACTGTACTTCAATGATCAAGGTGCTCGTTCGAGCTTGATTGGGGCTCGTTCGAGCATGGCACAGCAAGACCGATCCTTTAGTCTTCCAACTCTTCTCATTAAGACTCATTAACAAGCTTCATTATACTCCATAACTTGCACTATAACACCCATGTTTAAGTTACACTTTAATTCTTCATAACTTCATGAGTTAAACACCACACTTAAACACCACATTAAGACACCCATTTAACTTACTACATAGGATACCATCCTAAGAGTCACACTTGTTTATTTTGGGGCACTCAAGTCACACCATTCATAACATTATGGCTTCGCTCAAATTTCTTTTTTCTCACTAACCCTATTCTTTGATTCACTCTTCCTTCCTATTCATTGAATTTTTCTTCTCATGTAATGAACTCAACAAGTGTTGAAAATTAATCTACTATTTTATAACCTTTGTCTAGGTTTTGTACGTTTTCTTATCAAGAGAGCAAAAGTCTGTTAAAATCCCGAATTCACAACATTCTTTTGTGATGAAAAATAAGAAGTGATTTTAATGGGTTGTTAATGCTAAATCTTCATCTGAGTATTTCATAATTAAAGTGGAGTGAGCCAAAGTGTGTTAGTTGTTAGGTTTCAAGTTTTTTTTTTCAACATTTCTTTTATGATGACGGGGAAGAAGAAAAAAGTGATTTTTATGGGCTGAAAATGCATAATGTCGTATATCAATGTATCAAAATTGAAGAAGCTTTTCACAATTTGTCAAGATCGTCATGAACACAACAAAATAGTGAATATAAAAATAAAAATAAAAAAATGAATTAGTTATTTTTACAACCTCGTATGTGGTATCTCCTCTTGGTTTGCTTGCAAGGGTAGTGGTGACTGATGGCGAAACCGATTCCGCGGTACTGGTATCTCCGCTACTGTAAATATCGCAGGTATTTCCAGAGGAATGGAGTTGCTTGTTGGCTACAGTTTGCAGTCTTGTGGATGTTCTTTGTCTTATACAGCCTTTTTTTCTATTTGTTTTTATAATGTTCTATTTTTTTCTTCGGTTCTAACGGTATTTTACAAAGCTTTATTTAAAGCTTCAGAAATGTATGTGTAAAATTGTATATTTAAATAAGAGCTAGGCATGTTAAATAAGAGTGCATTTTCGTAAGGTAATCACTAATCTTGTCACGGTACTACTTTATAAGCTTGCATGTACGGTAAGTTGCAAGGTGCCTTTTTTTGGAAGGTAAGGTTATTTTAGAGCCGGGGCACTACTACAAATCATCACTTGTGCCACTAATTATTTCACGGTAATTCAAAATTCGTGGCATGTTTTGATCTTGCCACGGGAAAAATAGGTTTCAAGACAATATCACAACCATACCCAAATTTTTTGCCACGGGTAAATATAATCGTGGCAAAGATGCACTTGTGCCACAAGTTATGTCACGGGTAAATATATACCGTGGCAAACAAACACTTTTGCCACGGGTAAATTAATATCGTGGCAAACAAGCACTTGCGCCACAAATCTTGCCACGGGAAATTTAATTTTTTTGTGGCAAACAAAAAGTTGCACCAAAAATTATGTCACAACAAAATATTTATCTGACAAAAAATTTGTGCCACAAATTATGTCTTGGGTAAATACTTATGATGGAAAATAAAGACTTATAGGCCACGATTAAATAGCTATTGTGTGATATGTTATAAATTAGACACCTAAATTTTAAATATTCGCAAGTTTTGATCTTGCCATGGATAGTATATTTTAAGAGAAAATAAAAAAAATAAAAGTTTATCAATTATTTAAATTTCAAAATCTTCATTCAACTTAATTAGTTCTATATTTATTAGAAAATAAGTCATTATTTTTCCTTGTCTTTTAATTTAATATAAAGAAAAAAAAATTCTATAAACAATTATTCAATTTAATACTCATACTAGACCTTAAACAATAATTTTAAGGAAAAATTCCCTAGAATAATCCAAACTATTCATGATTTTCCTACCATAATCCTATCTATTGATTAACCATGAATAATCCCAACTTTGAGGGTATTTTCCTAGACTAAACTTGGGTAACCCGATGACCTGCTATAGTAGGTAATTCACCAAAAAAATAAATTGATTATTAATTTAAAATTAGAAAATATATTTGAAAATTTACATAAAAAATTATAAATAACAAAAAAATCATAAATTTTTTATGAATATTTTTTTTGACATTTTATTTTAATTTATCTTTTTTTGTAAAAAAAATAAAACTTGTTATAGCAAGTCATCCGGTCACCGGGTTTACTCTAGGAAAATGCCCCTTAAAGTTGGGATTATTCATGGTTAATCAATAGTTGGAATTATTGTAGGAAAATCATGAATAGTTTGGATTATTCTAGGTAATTTTTCCTAATTTTAAAGTATTTTCAACAAAAACAGAGAAAGGTTGTTTCTAACCTATTCCAAGACTTTTCCAATTTTTAATAAGTGAAAATCAGATCTTATCATCTTCTTAAATTCAAGGACACATGAAAAATGTTTTTTTCAATCTCTAACCGTTACTATACAAAAACACGGAAATTCCGACTGAAAGTTTCTAACTAATTTTCCGACTGACAAGCGTTAGTTGGAATTTTCGACTAAATTGCTACTAAATCAATTTTAAGTCGGAATTTTAATGTAGAAACACTTAGAGACAATGAACTGTAACAAGAGGGGGGTGAATTGTTACTTTCGCACTTTGAGTATTTTTAGCCCTTTTTCTTGCGGAATTTCAATAACAAAAATACTCAAGACAATATAAAAGAAAACTATAAAGGAACACCAAGATTTAACGTGGGAAAAAGAACCACGACCCACTGGGGATTTCTCTTCTCTATTATTTTATGTAAATCACTCCTCTATTACATAAAATAACTTCTCCTCTCTACTCTTTTTCTTCTCTCGGTAACTCCTTACCGTTTCTCTTCTACTCTCAGTAACCTCTTACCGTTTCTCTACTCACGGTAACCTCTTACCGTTTCTCTTCTCTCTACCCTTTAGACTTACCCAAGTCTAAATAACAAAAACTCTCAAATAAACCCTTTACAAGATTTATCTAAAATGGATGAATCATATCAAGAATAGCACAAGGATTAAATCTTGAAATTAATTGGCAATTAAAATCAATCAAGATTTCCTCTTCTTTATTTTGAAAACCTCACGAAATATTTTTGGGCACAATATTTTCGGAAAAATAAATCTCTCTCAAATGATCACCAAGTGTGCCGGTTGTTAGAAAAATCATTTATATAGATTTTTAGATCTAAACTCCCCATAATCCCATGATCAAAGATAGTGGGAGTTGAGGGTTAGTTTACGCGTGAGAGTGGTAGAAAAGCTTGGTAGTTACTCCAAGTTTTCTTGTCTTTTAGCTAAAAATAGCTAAGACAATTTAAGAAAACTTATTTTAAGATCCTAATTTTAAGGAGACTTTTTAGGAGTTAGTTAAATTAATTTCTTAATTAATTTCCTTGTGCATTCTAGACTAATTCACCCGTACAACAAAACTAAAAAAGAAAAATTAAAAATTAAAAATTATTTTCCTAATTATTTTTGTTGACTCCTCCTCTCACCGCTGATTCTGGGAACACTGCACTGTCTCCGATTGACCAATCTTCGAACTCTGACTTGATCTTGGAACAGTTAATAAGTAATCCCTTTTCAACGCTTAATGGTCTATCAACGACCCTTATAAAGATCGGATATTTGACCTATCAAAACAATCTCAAAGACAAAATATGTTTGTTTATTAAAGTTTATGTTATCATCAAAACTAAATGGACCAACAAATTCCCCCTTTTTGATGATGACAAACTTTATAAACAAACTTAATAAAAATAGAGTAAAACAAATATAATGAACATCCTTGAGATTAACACACATTCAACTAAATCTAGTAAATTAAATCGTTACAAATAATTTACTAAACTCTCATGTAACCATATTACTCTAATAAATAAATTTTAAAACCTTTTTTTTTAAAATCATGTGGTTAAACATGACTTAAGTTTTTAAATTTAAAACAAGTCAAAACATAAAAATAAATATAACTATAATAAATACTTATAAATTAAGATAATTAACTAAGAAACATAAAAACATAAAATAAGACGCACAACAATCTAAGTAATTCAAAATATCAAGAGTTTTGAGAATCAAAGATAAACAAAGTGATATTCAATAAACAACATTTAATCAAATTATCCATAAGTACTCCCATGATGATAATTTCATAAGATAAATAATTCATTTCATAAGAAGTGTAAGAATATCAAAACAGTAAGTCAACAAATTGCTACTCTTCCCCCTTAAGTATATAGAACAAATTAAAGTAATCTAAGTCGTAGGTTTTAGAACAAAACAGAGAATCAATAAGCAGTTTAGAACACAAGACAAAGAATCAATTTGCAAGATTAAGCAAAAACATAAGCAAGAATCAATTTGCAAGATTAAGCAAAAACATAAGCAATCACAAGCATTCATTTAAGTTTGTTTGCTACTCTTCCCCCTTTTGGCATCAATCAAAAAGTAGGGATGTGAATCAGTCCACAGCTCTAAGGCAAGCATTAGACAAATTAAGATAGTAAGCAACAAACTAAGAAAATAAATGCCAAACATAAATCAAGAAAGCACGCATTCAAACATCATAGACCATGGGGATAGAAAATAAAGATGATATAACGATTAAAAAGTTGTGGGTTAGTTAGTAGCATAATCGAAACATAAATTGTTTGTACCCCAGCTGGTACATAAAAAGCAAAAGAAAATATTGTTTAAGAAATTACATAGAAAATGGGCCAACCAAACATTAAATTTTTAATGAAAACAGAAGCAGGAGGGATCAGGCAGCAGGCTCTTCATCAACAAATTCAGTTTGCACCTCCACTGTGTCAAGCTTCGCACCAAGACGTGTTTCCATGTCGGTGAGTTGCTCAGCAATGGTAGATAAAGAGGCACGAACTTCACTCTGAAACGCAATGAGTTGAGACTGCAAGGAATCAAATTTACCAAGGATAAGATCAATGGGAGTTGGAGGAAAGGGGGAGGAGTCTCTATCAAAACCAGTGGGTGATGGTGGTGATGTAAATGGTGGTGGAGTAGTGGCTATTGGTGATGGTGGTGGTGATGGTATGGGTGACACTGGTTTAGGTGAAGGTGGGGCATCGTCAGTTTGTTTGGTAGGGTGACTGGATGTAGCTTCATCCTTACCAACCTTAGCCTTTGAAGCAAGCCTCCTACTCTTCCTTGGAGCGATTTTAGAATCCTCCTTAATGGGCTTAGAAACCTCATCATCACTTGAACTATCACTGGAGTCAACCTCCTCAAGTTCCTCCTTTGAAGCTTCCCCCTCAGAAGGAGCTTCCTTCTTATCCTCATTCACCTCTGCCTCCTTAGTACTGGCAGAGGGAACAGCACTATGATCCTCCTTTTTCTTTTCTTTCTTTTCTTCTTCCTCAACCTCCTCTTCATTCTCAACTTCTTCTTCATCAGAAACAACCTCCTCAACATCTATGAGGTCCTCTAAAATTCCTTTTTCATTAACATTTAAATGTAAATTTTTAAGGCATTTAGCGCCTATTTGATTGTTTGCGAACATAGGGAAATGAAGACCCTCAAGCGGTACACCGAATTTCTTAAAAATACATGTTAACAACCCTCCATAACCAATCATGAGACCCTTCTCAACACACTCAGACAAGTGAGACACCATCAGTGACGGAAAATTTATTTTAATATGGTTAGCCATGCAATAAATCAACGTAGCATCGCGTAAATTTACTTCACTTCGCTTAGAGTTGCGGGGCAAAATGAATCTACGAGCGATGTTGTAAAGCAATTTGCGTAAAGGAGACAACGACATGTGACTAAATCTTTTCTTGTCTTCCTGACCAAGAAATTTTAGGACGGTCTTCTCAGTGATACCCGAAAAAACAATTTTGGACCCAACATAGTAAGTGTCAAAACCAACTGTAGGAACTTCAAACCACTCGCCAATCATCAAACTACTAAATTCAATTTTAATTTCTGTAACTGTACTGGAGCAGACACCGTTTTCTATGGAAAAGTTTTTGATAAACTCACGCATCAAATTTGGGTAAATATGGTTGCATGAATGATCGTACATTAACTTTTCCCAACCCTGATTCTCTAAAATAGCATGAAATTGGGGAAAAAAAGTAGAATCATACCAATATTTGTCAAGTCCAAACCCGACTGACATCTCCTTTGCTACCTCTTCCGCACTATCAGGATCTATGCGCTTGCTCCTTTTAGGTGGTTTGGATGAAGAAGCACCTTTAGGGGTTCCACGGGTTCTTTTTTCACCGGCATGCATGGATTGTTTTGGCGTGTTGGTCTTTGATGGTTCTTGTGATGATGAAGGTGGAATGTCAGGGTAGATTACTTGTAATGGCTTGGGTTGAGTGGATTTCGGCATTTTCTTGCTTGAAGATGATGATTTTGGGGTTTTCATGATGAAAATGAGAGAAATTAGGGATTTGAGAAAGAAATGTGCTTTTAATGGGTTGACGGTTTTGCAAGAGTAGTACAAGTAAGGTGGATGTGAGTGATGGATGGGACAAATGAGTGTAAGGGTTATAAAGGTGTGAAAGGACGGTTAGTGAGGGGTTTGTACTACTTCCTTTATGGCGGTTTTAGGAGGTGTAAGGGTGGTTATTAATTAAGCTTAGTTCGTTGAATATGTCGATTTAGATAAATACCTTCCGAAACACCTCGATGATCCGTCTTCCATTTTATAAAATAATGTTGGCTCACCGAAATAATTTAAAAAAAAATAAAATACTGGAATTTGTGGAAAAATAAAATATTTTTGTGATTTTTCGAAAATAATTCATAATATGTGGGTAATAATATAAAATAATAATATATAATATAAAATAAGTTATGCTACTTGGTCTAATCAGTTCAAACATGCAAGCAATCAAGATTAAGTTTAAGACATAAATTTAAATAGAAGCATACCCAAATCTCGCAATGATTGAATAATCAATCTTGTTTGTTGTGGTTGATTGAACCCTTCCGATTTTTCAAGATGTTTTGAGGAGTAATACTAGCATTAAACTCTAGTGAAGCTTGATCATACCTAGCTCCAACCTCATCTTTTCAAATTGTTCTCTTGGAAGCGGTTTGGTCATAATATCTGCAACTTGATCACTAGTATTGACATGTTTAACAATAATATTTTTATGCTCTACGTTATCCTTAAGAAAATGGTGTCTAATATGAATATGTTTAACTCTAGAATGATGCACTGGATCTTTTGAAATGCAAATAGCACTCGTATTATCACAATAAATAGGAACACATTCAAGTTTAATACCAAAATCCCTTAGCTGTTGTTTAATCAAAAGCATTTGGGAACAGCAGGCTGCTGCTGCTACGTATTCAGCTTCTGTAGTGGATAAAGCTACTGTGTTCTGTTTCTTGGAGCTCCATGATACCAAGCAAGATCCAAGAAACTGTACCATTCCTGAAGTGTTTTTTCTATTCACAAGATCACCTGCATAATCTGCATCACTATACCCTTTCAAGTCATAGACATCACTTTTCGGATAAATTAGGGATAAGTCATCTGTTCCCTTTAAATATCTTAGAATCCTTTTAACTGCCGTATGATGTGATTCTTTAGGATTTGATTGAAATCTAGCACACAAACCAACACTAAAGGATATATCAGGTCTACTAGCTGTTAAGTATAGTAGAGATCCTATCATGCCTCTATACATCGTTTGGTCAACATTAATTCCATTAGAGTCTTCGTCTAACCTAATGTTAGTGGCCATGGGTGTATGGTTTGTCTTAGCATTATCTAGTCCATATTTCTTTAGAAGTTCTTTTATATATTTTTGTTGATGAATGAATATACCGTTAGCAGTTTGTTTAATTTGCAAACCAAGGAAGAAATTTAATTCTCCCATCATGCTCATTTCAAATTCATTACTCATTAGGTCAGCAAATTCCTTACATAACGATTCGTTAGTAGCACCAAAAATAATATCATCAACATATATTTGAACAACTAAAATATTCGAACCTTTATTCTTAAAGAATAAGGTTTTATCAATTTTACCACGTATGAACTTGTTATCAATCAAAAACTTAGATAATCTCTCGTACCATTGTCTAGGTGCTTGTTTTAGCCCATAAAGAGCTTTGTCAAGCTTGTAGACGTGATCCGGAGAAATTGGGGTTTCAAAGCCAGGTGGTTGTTCCACAAACACTTCTTCTTCTAGAAACCCATTTAAGAATGCACATTTTACGTCCATTTGATATGATTTAAAATTCATGAAAGCAGCAAATGAAATAATAATTCTAATAGCTTCTAATCTAGCTACGGGAGCAAAAGTTTCAGTATAGTCAATACCTTCTTGTTGATTGTAACCTTTTACCACTAACCTTGCTTTGTTTCTTACGATTGTTCCATGTTGATCCAGCTTGTTCCTGAATACCCATTTCAGTCCAATTATCTTCTTGTTCTTTGGTTTAGGTTCCAAGTGCCATACTTTGTTTCTTTCAAATTCATTCAATTCGTCTTGCATAGCAACCACCCAATCCGAATCTTGTAAGGCTTCTTCATGATTCTTGGGTTCCATTGTTGAAAGAAAAGCAAAGTGTGCACAAAAGTTTCTCATTTGTGACCTTGTTTGTATTCCTTTGTTCATGTCGCTTATGATCAAGTCAAGTGGATGTGATTTATGGTGTTTTCACGGTCTTGGAACAAAGTCTCTGGTGGAGACAGATGTGGAAGCAGGCTCACTGACTTGATTCTGATTTGGTTCACCATCATTTCTTTCTTCTTGAATTTCTCTTGGGATATCTGGATTAGGAACTGCAGGCTGTTCCTGATCTGCCTGTGGCTCATGTTCTTGATTTGGTTCAGCATTCTGAACCTGTTGTTGTTCTTCTTGATCTTGCTCCTTTTGTATAAGTTCTTCATCATCTAAATCAGCAAGACCTATTTTAAAATCACCTGTTTCTTGTTCACTTGTCATAAAGTTAGTTTCATCAAATATAATGTGAACAGATTCCTCAACACACATGGTTTTCTTATTATAAACTCTATATGCTTTACTATGAGATGAATAGCCAAGAAATACCGTTTCATCACTTCTTTCATCGAATTTACCTATATTTCTTTTTCCATTAACATGCACAAAACATCGACATCCAAAGACTCTAAAATATGAAATATTAGGTTTAATTCCTTTAAATAATTCATAGGGGGTTTTAGAAGTGATAGGTCTAATTAATACGCGATTTAATATATAGCATGCAGTATTAACGGCTTCGGCCCAGAAATTTCTAGGTAAACCACTAGCAATTAACATAGTTCTAGTCATTTCCTCTAAAGTTCTATTTTTACGTTCAACCACACCATTTTGTTGTGGTGTTCTAGGTGCGGAGAAATTGTGACTTAAACCATGCTCATTACAATAATCCATAAACTTTGAGTTTTCAAATTCTTTACCATGATCCGATCTTATGTGGACTAGTTGATTGTTACTAGATTTTTGAATTTTAGTAGCGAATGCAACAAATTCATCAAAGGCCTCATCTTTGCTAGATAAAAATAAAGTCCATGTAAATCTACTGTAATCATCAACTATAACAAAAACATATCGCTTACCGCTGCGACTTTGAATTCTCATTGGTCCACAAAGATCCATATGAATTAATTCAAGTGGTCTTGAGGTGGTCACGACATTTTTAGGTTTGAAGGATGACCTTGCATGTTTTCCTTTAGCACAAGGATCACATACTTCATTCTTTTGAAATTTTAGGGGCGGTAATCCTCTTACTAGGTCTTTAGATCGTAAATTATTAAGCAATGAAAAACTAGCATGACCTAATCTTTTATGCCAAAGAAGAGGGTCATCTTCTATAACTCTTAGACATGTTAGACTGGTTTTAGGAACAGTGTGCAGGTCCACCACGTAGGTGTTCCCTTTTCTGATCCCTTCCAGAGTGATGTCTCCTGTGTCGTTCCTAGAAATGATGCACTTATCAGAAGTAAAGTTTACAGAGTTACCTTTGTCGCAAAATTGAGAAATACTTAAAAGATTGTGCTTTAAATTCTCGACCAAAAATACATTATCTATAGCATGGGAACTTAACCTTCCTATCTTGCCTTTTGCAATGATTTTACCTTTCATGTTGTCGGCAAAGGTCACCGTTCCTCCATCATAGGCTTCTAGTGAGAGAAATTTTGATCTATCGCCTGTCATGTGCTTGGAACAACCACTGTCGAGATACCATGAGCTGTTCCCCCTCACTAGAACCTGCAAAACGAATTTAGTTGTTAGAGGGTGGAACCCAGCCATCCTTGGGTTCCATGTCGATTATACAAGAATCATATTTCTTAATCCAAACTCTATCGACATATATTTGATTCGTTTTGTTATGATGTTCTCTTTTTAAACATTGATGTTTCAGGTGCCCAGTTTTGCCACAAAAGGAACAAACTTTGTTACTTGGGAGATCAACGTAGACCTTTTTCTTTTTATCATGTTTGTCATATCCTAGACCTTCGGTTCCTTTGGTTTTAGCATTAAGTATCCATTTGGGAACTTCTTTGATTTTCCCTTTTTCTCTTGAATTTAATTCAAGCTTAAGTCGATCATTTTCTTTTAAGGCGGATTCTAGGTCTAATTTCATTTGTAAAAGAACACATTTAATTTCTTTATTAGACTCGTAATTTACTTCCATCTCAAATTGCTTAAGTTGATTCAATTCAATATTTAACATGATGTTTTCTTCTTTAACCTTTTCTATAGCTTCTTTTAACATCACATTATTATCAAGCAATTCAAAGAATCGAGTTTGCACATCGGACCTAAAAGAATTAAGGTAGGATATTTGGTCTTTACACGCTTTAAGGTCTTTTTCAGTTTTGAGACAGATGGTTGTTTGTTTTTTCCAAATTTTCGTGAGATTCTAAAATCATGTTAATTAATCTATGTTTATCCAATTTAAATAAATAATCAGAAAATGGATCAGTAGACAGTACCTCTTTTCCTTAAGCCTTTTCATCATGCGTCGCCATGAGACATAGATTGGCTACTTCTTCTTCTTCTTCAACTTGAGCTTCGGTTTCGGTTTCGCTTTCGGATTCTCCCCATGCAGCTATCATGGCTTTGCGTAAATCGGCTTTGTTGAAATTTTCTTTTGTAGGTTGTCTTCCTGTTTCTCTTGCTTTCCCTTTACCTTTCTCATTTTTCCATAATGGGCAATCCTTGATTAAATGCTCGGTACTTCCACATTTGTAGTATTCATATGTTTTGGAATTTGAAGTTCCTCTTTCTTTGTTGTTTCTCTGATTTTTATACTTGTTGTTCCTGAAGAACTTCCTGAACCTACGTACCAGCAAGGCTGCCTCTTCCTCGTCAGTTTCTGATTCTTCTTGATCGTTTGCTGTCAGAGCCAGACCCTTGTTCCTGGAACTGTCCGCTGTTCCCAAATGTAATTCATGAGTCATAAGGGAACCAGCCAACTCTTCCAGATTAAACTTTGTGAAATCTTTAGATTCTTGAATGGCTGCGACTTTTGCTCTCCAACGATCATCTTGAGGTAGGCTTCTAAGGATTTTTCGCACTTGTTCATCTGAGGGAATTAGCCTTCCAAGGGAGACAAGCTCATTCGTGATATTCGTGAACCTTGTAAACATTTCTTGAATGCTTTCTTTAGGTTCCATCACAAATCTTTCGTATTTGGACATGAGCAAATCAATCTTGGAACGCTTAACTTCACTCGTTCCTTCGTGAGTAACCTCCAGCAGATCCCAAATTTGTTTGGCGGTTCGCATCCCATAATGCGATTATGTTCATTTGGACCAAGCCCACAATGAAGCAACTTAATAGCAAGAGCGTTCATTTCCATCTTTTGAAAATCTTCTTTCTCATATTCTGTGATAGGTTTGGGAACAGTCTCGTTATTGAAGTTGGTAGTTGTTACCTCAAAATCTCCAATTTCGATGACTCTCCAAACTTGATAATTTTCGGCTTTGATGAAGATCTCCATCCTGTTTTTCCAATATGTATAGAATTTGCCATCGAACATTGGTGGTCTCTGAGTAGAGTACCCTTCTTCCATGCGTTCGTTCATTTTCTGCATCTCTAATACACCAAGATACAGCTCTCAGGGTTTCCTGATCAAATGAGGAACAGGGCTCTGATACCAATTGTAGAAACACTTAGAGACAATGAACTGTAACAAGAGGGGGGGTGAATTGTTACTTTCGCACTTTGAGTATTTTTAGCCCTTTTTCTTGCGGAATTTCAATAACAAAAATACTCAAGACAATATAAAAGAAAACTATAAAGGAACACCAAGATTTAACGTGGGAAAAAGAACCACGACCCACTAGGGATTTCTCTTCTATATTATTTTATGTAAATCACTCCTCTATTACATAAAATAACTTCTCCTCTCTACTCTTTTTCTTCTCTCGGTAACTCCTTACCGTTTCTCTTCTACTCTCAGTAACCTCTTACCGTTTCTCTACTCACGGTAACCTCCTACCGTTTCTCTTCTCTCTACCCTTTAGACTTACCCAAGTCTAAATAACAAAAACTCTCAAATAAACCCTTTACAAGATTTATCTAAAATGGATGAATCATATCAAGAATAGCACAAGGATTAAATCTTGAAATTAATTGGCAATTAAAATCAATCAAGATTTCCTCTTCTTTATTTTGAAAACCTCACGAAATATTTTTGGGCACAATATTTTCGGAAAAATAAATCTCTCTCAAATGATCACAAAGTGTGCCGGTTGTTAGAAAAATCATTTATATAGATTTTTAGATCTAAACTCCCCATAATCCCATGATCAAAGATAGTGGGAGTTGAGGGTTAGTTTACGCGTGAGTAGGGATGGCAACGGGTCGGATCTGGACCGGGTCCAGGGGGACCCGGATCCAGATCCGTTTTCAAGAGCAGGACCCAGATCCGGACCCGGATCCGCGGGTCCAATTTTGCAAGACCCAGATCCGGATCCGTGGATACTGCGGATCCAGTACCGGATCCGGGTCCAAAACGGGTCTGATTTATTTTTGCTTTTTTTAAATTTTTTGATCGTGTTGAGATTGGCATAAAGTTATATTCATTGACGAATGATAATATATACTTCATGTATATATAGTTTCTCAATCGTTCACTCAAAAAAAACATTATACAATTTAAAATTATCTTGAAAATATTCAATGAAGACATTAAAGTTGTTTGTTAGATAAATAAACATAGTCTAACCTTTTATTCAAAATAATTTGATATAATTAACTTAATATTTTTAACAAAATAATTTAATATAATTAGAAGTTGGAATTGTACTTGTATCAAATTATTTTAAGTCAGAACATTCATATAAATATGAGGGAGGTTAATCACAAATGTAATTGGGTTTTCCATAATGCAATGCCCAAAGCAATTGCAAGTCCAGTAGCATACATATTTAATTTATTAAAAAAAAATTAAAACGGATCCTCTGGATCCGCGGGTCCGGGTCCGGGCATTTTTGTGAGATCCGGATCCGGACCCGTGTAATTTAAATGGATCCGGACCCGACCCGGATCCGACGGGTCCAAAATTTTAAGGTCCAGATCCGTGAAAACGGATACGGATCCACGGATCCGGGTCGGGTCCAATACCCATTGTCATCCCTACGCGTGAGAGTGGTAGAAAAGCTTGGTAGTTACTCCAAGTTTTCTTGTCTTTTAGCTAAAAATAGCTAAGACAATTTAAGAAAACTTATTTTAAGATCCTAATTTTAAGGAGACTTTTTAGGAGTTAGTTAAATTAATTTCTTAATTAATTTCCTTGTGCATTCTAGACTAATTCACCCGTACAACAAAACTAAAAAAGAAAAATTAAAAAGTAAAAATTATTTTCCTAATTATTTTTGTTGACTCCTCCTCTGACCGCTGATTCTAGGAACACTGCACTGTCTCCGATTGACCAATCTTCGAACTCTGACTTGATCTTGGAACAGTTAATAAGTAATCCCTTTTCAACGCTTAATGGTCCATCAACGACCCTTATAAAGATCGGATATTTGACCTATCAAAACAATCTCAAAGACAAAATATGTTTGTTTATTAAAGTTTATGTTATCTTCAAAACTAAATGGGCCAACATTTAAATTGAAAAAAAATGTATAACTAATAATATAGTAATATACGACTAATAATATCGTAATATATTAATAACTGATAGATATTATCTAAGTAATATATATTAATACGAGTAATATTATTCTAATATACAACTAATTTTGTTATATTTAGGAATATTAGTTGACCAAATGAATTTTAATTTTGCAACTAATTTTTTTCAATTAATTATAATTTTTTAAGTTACTTTTAATAATTTTGTTCAACTAGTTAATAATATTAATTATAATAGTAATAATAATAATAATAATAATAATAATAATAATAATAATAATAATAATAATAATAATAATAATAATAATAATAATAATAATAATCATACACTAAGTTGTAGGAGTGTTATTTTATAAGTATCATAACATAATTTAAGTTATCACTAAATAACTTATGGCCTAGTGGTTGGAGTGCTGGTATGCCAACTTGAAGGTCTTGTGTTCAAATCCTACCCAAGGCATTTGTGTGGAAGGAATGTTATTGATTTGTTAACATTAAATTCATACTATTAGTTGAATTTCCTTGTTTACGAGTCTAGTGTATAAATGATTTGTAGCCACGTGTGGGGCGCCTGGTAGATGAATATAATCTACAATGATTCACTTTATGTGACAGAAGAATATGATTAGCCACGGGATCTACCGTGGCAAGAAAAAGAGTTTTTGCCACAACCATAATTTTCCCGTGGCAACAATCTAGCCACGATCACTTGTGCCACGGTAGTCTCTAACTAAAATTCCCGTGGCTAGACATCATAGCCATGGGAAATTCTTACTTGTGCCACGACTGCTACTGTGGCACAAGTGATGATTTGTAGTAGTGGGGACTCTTTGAACGCACTCTTTTTTATGAGTATGAGTTGTCATCGCTTCTCTTTTCAGACCCTGATCATAGTTTTCTATGAGCTGAATACACTGGGTATGATGATGATGTAAAATATTATTAGAATTAAATATTTGCTGAGTATATCTTTGAATATTTATTAAAAATTAAAGGTTCTTCAAATTCTTTTTGTAAAGGAAAAATTACTGTGAATAATACAACATTTTGTTAATTTCCCAATAATAATACGAACTTTTGATTAACCATGAATAATACCAACTTTGGCGTATTTTTTCCTAGAATAATACCAACTTTAGTTTAATTAACTAATTTATTAATTTTTTTGGTCATATAATCACCTATTGTTTGATTTTTAACATGTTAGGTATATTCTAGGGAAACACCCCCATAAGTTGGTATTATTCATGGTTAATCAAAAGTTGATATTATTGTAGGAAAATAAGGAAAATGTTGTATTATTTAAAGTAATTTTTCCTTTTGTAAATGACTTTTTGTATGTGTGTAAAATTTTTTCTAATTTCTCAAAATTTTAAAAACTTTTGTTTCACGAATCCCTATTGCCAAGTACATGCAAATAAAAAAAGTACATGCAAATCTCTTACCACCCTCATCCATTGAATTGTTAAATCACAATTATTTACTTCCCGTTTTTACTTTCTTCCATTTTGTAAACAGGGCCGTCTGGAAAATTATATTGGCCCTGAGCGAAATTAATTTGTAGGCCCTTAAGAAATGATATATTTTTGATTATTTTTATAAGCTAAGTGATGGTTGATAAAAATTATTTGTTTGATCTCACTTTAAAATATAAAAATGGTTATACAATATTCACTAGTACGTAATTACCCATAACTTAACAATAATAGTTTAAAAAAAGTAGCCATCAACTTTAGAATCATTAGCAAAAAGCGATAAACTACTCAAATATGTAATTGGATCCTATAATTGGACAAATAAATCAAATCAATACTTTTTTTACATAAACAAAAAAATGATGAGCACTCTAAAATCGGGCTTAAGCACTAGCTAACAAAACTAACATTAATAATTAAGCTAGAATTGAAACAAATGAAAAAAAATGAAATGGTTAAAATTTTAAATAGAAATTAACCTAAAAAAAATCAATATATAAAATGTAATTAAAGGCTAAAACAGAGGGGAAAAGAAATGTAGACTATAGTAGCTCAAAAATATGTCTAAAAACTAAAAAGGGAAAAAATTGTGGACAAGAAGAATTGAACCATTGACATCAGAGACAACAAGCTAGTAACATCACCACCCAACTATAACCAATCACTAAAACTTTATTTGCACTAGCATTTTATAAACAGAAAATGGAGGCCCAGTAAAGATGAGGCCCTGTGCAGGAGCTCCGGCAGCTCCTGCTAATGGCCGGGTCTGTTCGTAAACCATCATTTTGTCGCCCAAAAGGAAATCCATTGTTTCTAAACTTTCAATTTTCTCTACTGGCTTATAAACGTAGTACTACCTCCGTTTCAAAATACTTGCAACATTCGCCTTTTTTACGTAGTCCAATGCACTAATTCAATCCTTAATATCTATAATTATGTATAATATAAAATTATAAAAATTTGATATTAATAATCTTTACGTCGAGACGAATCAAACAAGATCTCACTGGACTATGTTTTAACTTATATGTTACTTATTAATCACAAATTAAAGGAGATAAATGAATAGTGCTTATTTTTCGTATGTTGCGACAATATCGGAACGGAGGAAGTATCTCTTTTCAAACAAAACTAAGGATATATATATATATATATATATATATATATATATATATATATATATATATATATATATATATATATATATATATATATATATATATATATATATATATATATATATATATATATATATATATATATATATATATAAAATTAAACTGATGTATTTTTATATGAAAAAAATTCTACATTTACAGGTACCCGCTGTGGGCAGTGGCGAATCTAGGGTTCAGAATTCTAGAGGGCACCAATTAATGGACGAAATTTCAGCAGAGTTTCGTTTGTAAAATTAACAACTAATTTTTTTATTTTTGCAGAATGACAAGTAGAAACACAATAAATTTATCAAAATTATGATCGTATTCTTAAAAGAGTTCACGTAATTAAATAGTGTTTTTGAATAAAAGAATGCTAGTAATTAAAATCTATTTTAATTATATGCATTACCCGAATTAATAACAATAATAATAATTTATACATATTAAATTCATTCCACTTATTCAAAATAATGTAACTAGAGAAAAAGTTAAATATGATCTAAATATTGTGTATGCTATAGATAAATAGTGGATTGATCTATTAAACTGCATGTTCTCTATTCAGGTCATCTCACCGTAAAACGACCTAGAACTTTATCGTTTACAATTTTCTATATTTCAAATTTTAACATAAATGCTATATATTCAAATACTTAATCATCATCATCATCATCATCATCCTACCCAGTATATCCCGCACATAGAAAACTATGGACAGGATCTGGGGAAGGAAGGACGGCGGCAACTCATACCCATGAAGGAGAGCGCGACCAAAAAAGGAGTCCCCGGCTCAAGAAAGACTAAGAGAAGCCCCTACTACGTGTAGATAAACGAAAAAAAAAACTTAAAAACAAAAATCAATATAAACTAAAGAGCAACGGTGCAACAACAACCAAGAAACTAAAAGAAACTATAACGGCGAGAGAACGGGCCCCTCAAAAGAAACTCTAAAAGAAACACTAGTCTAAAACATGTATAAGACGCCTCCAACTATCCCTATCCATGGTCAGGTCCATAGACAGGTTTAAGTTAAGCAAGTCAACATTTATTTGCTCAATCCAAGATCTCCTAGGCCTTCCTCGACTCCTTTTACCCTCTACTATTATGCTTTCAGCCCTTCTCATAGAGGCATCGAAAGACTTCCTCTGCACATGCCCAAACCATATTAATCTATTTTTGCACATTTTCTCAGAGATAGGGGCAACCCCCAGTTTGTCCCTAAACTTTTGGTTCGTTATTCGGTCCATTAACGTGCGCCCGCACATCCACCTCATCATATGCATTTCTGTGACTTCAATCTTATGTTCAAAACTCTTTTTCACGGGCCAGCGTTCTGTCCCATATAACAAAGCAGGTCTAATTGCCACTCGGTAGAATTTTCCCTTTAGCTTGCTTGGGACCTTCATATCACATAGCACCGCGGTGGCTGCTCGCCACTTGAGCCAACCCGCTTGGATGCGGTGGTTTACATCTCCGTCAATCTCACCATCCCTTTTCATGATGGATCCCAAATACTTGTACTTTGACGTACTTTTAACAATTTCTTCGCCAATGGATACCTCTGACTCGCCTACCGGTGATTTCCTACTAAAGTCACAACGCAAGTACTCTGTCTTCGTGTGGCTAATGGGCAACCCTTTACCTTCTAAAGCTTCCCTCCACTCGTTCAATTTGTTATTAACCTCCTCTTTAGTTTCTACCACCAGCACAATATCGTCCGCGAATAGCATGCACCATGGGACGGTCTCCCAAATAGATTTGGATATCTCATCCATAATGACCGCAAAAATAAACGGACTTAAAGCCGATCCCTGATGTAGACCAACTTTTACCGGAAAAGGTCTTCTTATCCCTACGGGTGTTTGGATGCTAGTCGAAACTCTGTCATACATATCCCGAATAGCTTCAATGTATATCGGAGAAATACCTTTGGCCTTGAGACTATCCCAGATAACGCATCGTGGTATGTTATCATACACTTTCTCTAAGTCTATGAACACAATATGCAGATCTTTCTTCCGTTCCCTGTATTTTTCCATCAATCTTCTCAAAATATGAATAGCCACCATGGTTGACCTTCCTGGCATAAAACCGAATTGGTTCTCACTTATCACGGTTTCTTGTCTGATTCTCCTTTCTACCACTCTTTCCCACAATTTCATAGTGTGGCTTAGGAGTTTGATACCCCTATAGTTCCCACATATTTGTGCATCGCCTTTGTTTTTGAACAGAGGTATAAGAGTGCTTGACCTCCATTCTTCTGGCATACTATGTGTCTTCAGAATAACATTGAAGAGTTTAGTGAGCCTGCGGATGCCCTCTTCACCTAGCCCCCTCCACACCTCAATCGGTATGTTATTTGGCCCGACTGCCTTTGTTCTTCCCATCTTTTTGAGGGCTTCTTTTACTTCATCGGTTGTAATGTCCCTTGTTGGCCCATCATCTTGTGTTTTTTGTGCCTCTGAAGCTTGACTATCGTCCTCCTTAGACTCCCTTGACTCGTTGAGTAGGTGAGCGAGATACTGATGCCATATGCTTTTTATTTCCTCCTCTCTAAGGAGAACACGTCCTCCCTCATCTTTAATGTATCTCACTGCACCTAAGTCTTGTCGCTGCCTAGCCTTAGACTTAGCTAATTTAAAAATATCCTTCTCCCCCTCTTTGGTACCAAGCTTCTGATACAAGTCCTCATAAGCACGGCTTTTCGCCTCTGTAACAGCTCTCTTTAACGTCCGTTTGGCTTCCTTGTATCTATCTCTCTCTCAAATACTTAATGTGGTCCTCAAATATAATTATATAAATTTCAAAAAAGGATATAACAAAAATTTATTTTACAATAATTATCTTTATTTTCATTTGTAACAATATATATGATTAAATGAATAGCTATAATTTAGCATAGTAAATTATGAAATCACAACTGATATAATAAATAATATATACTCCCTCTTATTCATCTTATGTGTATCTCATTTACTTTTGGGACAATATTTATCTATCACTCTTAAATTGTATTTTATCATTAATCTATAAGTTAAAACATAGTCATGTGGGATATTATTTGATTCGTTTTGATGTAAAAATTATTAATATTTTTATAATTTTTAACTATACATAACTCGATATATATTAAGGATCGAATAAGTGCATTGGATAGAGTGCATAAAGTAAATGGGACACCTAAGATGAATAAGAGGGAGTATAAGATATACATACATATACCACGCATGAAAAATTGAGTGTAAATGAATCCATGCTTAAGATATGTTATGATCATATAATTTAATTATTGATTAAAAAGTTATTATTAATTATTTATTCCAACTTTAAAAATTATCATCGATGTTTGTATTTAAGTATTATATTGTTATTTAATATAAGTAATTTCAATTTCAAATAAATGTATTATATTAGTCTTTTTTGTTAATTTTTGATAAATTTATATTGTCGTATTATTTTTTTAAAAAAATGAATGCACATGAGTTCTTTATTGTTTTTTCCAAAAAAACAAACAAAAAGTTTGATAAATCTATATTTGTTTTTTTTTTCTTGGAAAAACAATCTTAAATATTTAAACTACAGATATTACTATATTCTTTTCTATAAAGGACATAATTGTATTTAGGGGTATTCAAAATCGGGTACTGGGTCGACCCGGATCCAAAAATCCAGGTACCTAAAATTGCGATCCGGTTCCGACCCGGTTTAAACCGGGTACCTGAAATTTGGATACCCGGTTTTATTAGAATGTTTTTTTATTATTTTTTTGTCGTTTTGTCGTTCAACCATACGTTTGTTTATGTCTATTTTCACTTAAAATATTTTTTTATAACTTTTAGCCAGCCAATTTCACCACTACTTTACTTGTTTGTTTCTATTCATCCCATTTTACATTGTTTTCGTTGTAGATCGTTGATGTCCTTTTGACTGGTATTGTTCAAGGCTTAATTCATATGATTACCTACAACATAGAGACTCACATCACTTGAGTCATAGAAATAAGTGATGAATGCACACCCTTAAAAACATGAGTGTGGTGGACTTATGGAGAATTCACAAAACTAAAGCGAGGTTTGCCCACATCTTTGAGTTCATTTGGAACGTTTAGCTCATGTTTGGTTGCGTGCTCACACTGTAATTCCTTTTTAGGAATGATTTAATGGAGCATCAGTTTCTTTCAAGTCCTTGGAACCAAGAGCCAATATCTTATCATCGTTGCTTGCAGCCCTCTAATTTTATGCATACATTTTCTCATTGCATCTCAAATTTTATTTTTACTTTGCTTAGGGATGAGCAAAAGTTTAGCTTGGGAGAGTTTCATACTTGTGCCTAATGCACAGTTTATGTGTCGATCTTAACTTAATTTTATGCCTTTTCTATGCGAATCTACTTAACTTAGGCCTATTATGCTTATTTTCTATGATTTACGCTCGTGGTATAGTTGTTTGAATGTTGTCAAGAGTTTTTAGCCATTTTGTTGCATGAATTAGCACTTTCGGGCGCTTAAAGGACCTCGAGAATTAAACTCTAGCCTTCAGAAGTATTGGAGCTAAAAAAAAGACATTTCTCATCATAAAAATTGGTATAAAAAAACATATTTCAAACTCATCCCTTTAATAAATCAAGAAATTAACTCCTCAAACTATAGTCTTACTCTTATTATTTGAAGTTTGAATCATTGTTTTTATAACACACTACACCAAATTAAAAATATTCATTGTTATTATAATCTACTTGTCACAAAATCGTTTTCCTGTGGATCGACTCCTTACTTACCACTAATGCTAGTCATTGGAGTCATTTAAGATGTATAATTTTATTGCGATGAAGGGACTTAATTAAATCATCAACGACCTAGGACTCTATCTTTTGTTCTATCTAGTACCTCCAACATCTGTGATTTTTTAGCATTATAACTTTGTGTGTTTGCAGCAATCCATCTTCCCTTAGAGTCAGGATATACATGGATTTTAAAGCAATGTTGAATTGAATGGCTTTTGATCTTGCAATGGTCACAAAAATAATTTTTTCTCTTACCTCTTCCATTTTGAGTATATGTCCTCTCATTGCCATTGTTACCTTCATTGATCCTACGTTGATTATAATCTTAGTCTTGTCACTAGTAAACGCCAATGATTTAGTTGGGATAGCAACATATTTAAAAATTTCTTTATGTCTTTCTTCTTGCACCAGAATTTTGTATGCTGCTTAAATTATGGGTAACTCACTCATCACGAGAACATTAGTGCGCGCCCCATTGTATTGTTTTACAATTGTACATAGAGTGGATCTAGGTGCTTAATCACATTCCAACAAGATTTCACTTTTATGAAATAATCAGCTATAGTCATAGAGACATTTTGATTAAGATTGGCATGTTATTCTTGTAGGTTATACAATTGTGCGGAGGAGGATTTGTCAAATCTTTCTTCTAAAGCATGCCATATGTCTATAGCATTGTTGTAATACATGATACTTATGGCCACTATTTTATCAATAAAGACAATAATCCAACCAATCAAAATATTATTGTAGTTTCCCAACACTTAGAGCCAACAAAATTTGGAGGAGGCTTAGGTATAGTACATTTGTACCATGAGCAAAACTTAGTTTATTCTTTATAGTAAGTCCAATTATCATCGACCTCTTCAATTCGTCATATTTTCGTTATATTCGAGCCATCAAACGGTTTTGAAATGAGTTTAGTACCAACATGATCAGAAGGATGAAGATATTATATGCTTGCTGGACTTTGGATTGAAATTGCCACTTTTCGTGAGAACAACAAATTCTAAATAATAATAATAATAATAGAGCGCCATCTATCTTCTTTCTCCCTCTAACCTTTCCTCTCTGTTGAGTGCCTCCACGCTCTGCCATGGCAGGCAGGAGGAGAGGTCGTCCTCCGAGAAAGGGTTTAGATTGTCTGCTAAGTATCACTTTCAACCCTATTGAACTCAATATCTGAGTTAGGTGCTATATGAATTGGGGTTTAAAACCTATTTTCAGACCGAAAGTTTGGAAATTGGTGAACTCTAATAAATCTTAGTTCACCATTAAAGGTATTTGAAGCAAAATTGAGGTATCCCTCTTCTGTCTGTTTTTTTTTTTTTTGCTTGTAATGGATCGAACCCCCATCCCTAGATCTAGGTCTGGTGTGCGAGATGTCGGTCGGTGTTTCTAGTCTGAAGAAAAAGCTTCGTTTTTTCGGGAGGAAAGTCGAGATCTGTTACTCGTTTCTTTAGTGTTTTCTTGTTTCAAGGTACAAGAACCTTGATGGGTTCTGCATAAGAACTATTTGTGACTCTTCTTGAATTGTTAAGGGTCCTAGATAGATCTAAAAGATGTTGGCTCTAGTGATAATGGAGGTCAACAGCATCTAGGATATGTACTCAGCGATCTTGGATCTGCAAATTGAAACCATATGGCAGTTGTATCTCAGCACATATGTTGTAATGGTTTGTTCTTGTCTCTAATTATGAGAATCGAAGCTCCATTTTTGAGTTGTTTGACCCCAAATCGGAATGGGATGACCAAATCTAGGCATCCTGGAGGCAAATGAAAGGTATTCCTTTTTGTCTTTGTTCTCCAACTTGTTTGAATCAAAAAATCCTAAGTCTGGTTTGGGCTAGCTCTGATACGAGCATAGAGGATTTTTGGATCTCATCAGAAATCGATGGGATACTGTTTTGAGGGTAGAAGCTTTACCATCGTTTGTTCTATTGTTCTAGTTGTGCATCTTCTCTCGAGGGTCTAGGGAGGTAGTCCAACTCTTAAGGTTACTAGCTTTCATAGGGTCCTTATTATTCGTGGAGGTAGTATTGAAGGCTTAAAGTTGTGATGGCTGGAAGCGAAGTGGGTTCCTAGTTGCTGTTGGCTACCCCTCCCTAATGCATAGGTTAACCTGTGATGAACGCTTGGCCTGCTATTTCCCTTCAAAGCCCCAAAGACTTTGGAACCGTCAGGTTTTGTTGCTGCTGCTGGTAAACAAAATTGAGGTGATGGCTCATGTTGGGTAGGAAATTGGTCTGCTTGCTGAGTTGGTACCCCAAACCACGGTCTACTGACTACACATGATGGTTTCATGCCGCTCTCTTGCTGATGCTTCCGGGCCGTGGCCCTGGGTGGTATGATGCCAATTTGGCTCGTATAAGGAGATGTTGATGGCTTGTTTTGATCTACTATTTATATATGTGATTGCAAGACCATTGTTTTTGGACTACTGTTGGATGCGGCTTTACTTTGCATTATTTTGAACGATCTTGATGCTTCGTTATGTAATAGAACTTTGTATAGGATTGTTAACATATCTATATAGGCTAGACGATAGCTATACCTTTTGAGACGCTATTTCCCTCCTGGCAAATGATGAGCGGCTTGTTTTGGCCCTTAGGAGCTAAGGAAGAGTGGTGGCGTCTAAGTCTTATGAACCTAGGATGTAAAGCTTTGGCTTTTTTTCTGGCATTTTATAAAATTTATTTTGCCAAAAAAAAAAAACAAACTAAATAATGATGTGTAATATTCCTAACTAAAAAACGTACTCTTATGCAGCTTAACAAAAATATTCCTTCTATGCATTTATGTAACAAAACCATTTTGTAGTGCACCAACATGTAACAGAACCATTTTGTAGTGCACCAACATGTAACAGAACCATTTTGTAGTGCACCAACATGTATACCATTGCTATTTTGTACTCCCTTTATCAATTTAAGATAACACCATTTGACTAAATAATATGAGAGCTTTTTGAGTCAAATAATGTTAATTCAGAGGGAGTATTGACTTTAATAGCTCGTTATTAGCATTAACCATGACCTAAAAAAAATAAGCATTAAAAGCCGTAATACAACCATCAACCAATCTTCACCTCGTATAGAATGCAGTGGATAAAAGAATTCAAAGTTTAGAAACCGACCAAAATATTGCCCATGTGTACAAAGAACCGGTCATTTATCGCAACTACAAATCCACTATATATGTAAAGAATAGGGATGGTCATGGGGCGGGTCTGGAGCGGGTCCAACTAGATCCGGACCCGGACCCTTTTAATTTTTTGAGATCCAGACCCGGATCCGGAACCTAAGGGTCCAAAATTTTCAGACCCAGACCCGGACCCTCCGAATCTGATGGGTCTAGGGTCCTTAATGGGTCCTTAGTGGGTCTAAAATAAGTCTCTTGATTTGTCAAATTTGAAACATTTGTAAGTCATTGTATTTTTCGTATATTTGTAAGAGAGTTATTATCGTATTTTACAAATATTTAATACTAATTTAACATCTAAACTCGCATAACGTTACCAATATACGCTTAAATTTTATTATAAACACTAGTTCGAGTCCATGAAATAAGGGTAATTGGGTTAACACTTAGCAAGTAGCATATATATTATTTATATATATTATGATTATATGAAAATAAAATAAGTGTTTAGTGTATAATTCATACGTAGAAGACAAATAAAAATAGACAATTTGATATTTATAAGGGTCCAAGGGGCGGGTCCAGGGTCCAGACATTGGACCCGGACCCAGACCCGCCAAATATTTTTAAGATCCAGATCCGACCCGGATCCGATGGGTCTCAAAAAATAAGACCCAGACCCTTAAAAAAGGGGCGGATCTGGGGCGGGTCCAACAGGGTCCTGGACCCGTGACCATCCCTAGTAAAGAAGAAACCACAAACGTTCAAATTTTTAAATACAAATACTAATAAAAACAATTTTTTTGAAGATAGTCACACCTCAAGCAAATAAAAACATAAATGAAGTCACATTCAACAATGGCATCAATAGCATCCGCAAAATTTATTCAGTCTTTCCGATTTTTCATAGCGGATAATATGGCAATAAATTTAAATGATCAAAAACCAGAGATTGACTCAATGTGTGATCCAGAAAAAATAGAGTATATAGCAATAAAAAATTCTGCGATCCACAAACATTACATGCCATAATTCTCGAAAAATAGTTACAACAATCGAAATTCCAAGCTTTTGGTCCCAAAATAACCACAAGCTGCTAAACCCTCTCCATCTCTCTTCAACCAAATTAAATCAAATCAAATCATAACCACACTAATAGTGTTTTTTTTTTTTAACCAAACTTAAAGAAAAACAAAGAGATAACAGGAACTATGTAGGACTACAAATCTCAAAACTCGCCTTAGAAGCACTTTCGGTGGACAATTGATGGACCGGATTCATCGTATTCACCCTTGGAGATCCACATCTGCAGAAGCAAAAAACATGTTATCAATTTTAGCCTCTACATCAACTCTAAATAGTCACATTAACCAATTAAACAAAGAGTACCTGTTGGAAGGTGCTGAGTGATGCAAGGATAGACCCTCCTATCCAGACACTGTACTTCCTCTCAGGTGGTGCAACGACCTTGATTTTCATGCTGCTCGGAGCAAGAGCTGTAATCTCCTTGCTCATACGGTCAGCAATGCCTGGGAACATTGTTGTACCACCACTGAGCACAATGTTACCGTAAAGATCTTTCCTGATATCGACATCACACTTCATGATGGAGTTGTAGGTTGTCTCGTGGATACCAGCAGCTTCCATACCGATTAATGATGGCTGGAATAGAACCTCGGGGCAACGGAATCTCTCAGCTCCAATTGTAATAACTTGACCATCAGGAAGCTCATAGTTCTTCTCAATGGCAGAGCTGCTCTTAGCAGTCTCTGATTCTTGCTCAAAGTCAAGGGCAACATAGGCGAGCTTCTCCTTAATATCACGGACAATTTCCCGTTCAGCGGATGTTGTGAACATGTAACCTCTCTCGGTAAGGATCTTCATAAGATAATCAGTAAGGTCACGACCAGCAAGATCCAAACGGAGGATGGCATGGGGGAGAGCATAGCCTTCATAAATAGGAACAGTGTGACTCACACCATCACCAGAGTCGAGAACAATACCTGTTCAAAGAACACAAAATGATGATAAGAAATAAAGATAGAGCATTATATGAGGAAGGTAAAAATCAAGTTGATTGACAACTACAAACCTGTGGTACGACCACTAGCGTACAAAGAAAGAACGGCCTGAATGGCGACATACATAGCGGGAACATTGAAGGTTTCAAACATGATTTGGGTCATCTTTTCTCTGTTAGCCTTGGGGTTCAATGGTGCCTCAGTGAGCAACACAGGGTGCTCTTCTGGGGCAACACGAAGCTCGTTGTAAAAAGTGTGATGCCAAATCTTTTCCATGTCATCCCAGTTGCTCACAATACCGTGCTCAATTGGGTACTTCAAAGTCAAAATACCTCTCTTAGATTGGGCTTCATCTCCAACATAAGCGTCCTTTTGTCCCATACCAACCATAACTCCGGTGTGTCTTGGGCGACCAACAATACTTGGGAAAACAGCCCTAGGAGCATCATCTCCAGCAAATCCAGCCTTCAAAAAGCACAAATGCAATCAAATAAACATGGAAACCAGCCACGAGATTATTAAGGCAAAGACAGGCACAATCTTACCTTGACCATACCAGTTCCATTGTCACAGACAAGGGGTTGAATCTCCTCTGTGTCAGCCATCTCGATTTATACTACAAAGACACTGTCAAAACATCCCTTTTCATAAGAAAGAGTACCTTGTCCACATCATGCTAGTTATAAGAATATATGTATATCATCCTCAACTCATCGGACCAGTTAAACCATAAATGATAAAATAAACAAATGCATATGTTACATGTCCTCCCCATATTAAGGTTAAAGTACACACACACAAAATATTGTCTCAGTCTGCATAAGATTCAGTAAAAGTAATTCATCATCAATACCAATTTTTCCACATTCGCAAGATTCTGAAAAACCTTGCAACCTTAAACAATTTCGTTCATGCATGAAAAATTTGTTTGGAATTTCCAGGGCCATTTGCAAATAAATATGACAAAAGGTACAAATTTTTACAAGATCTTTTTTGAGCTTAAATATGGCAGCCCATGATTAATATCGTTCAACTAAAACGCTAAATTTAGGATTAATAAACGTCAAAAAGAATCTGATTTTGAAATAACACTCAACAATGTTCTGATCTAAATGCGATTCAGCTACTAAAATCCAACCATTTCTCAACTTTGGCATCAGCTTTGATTTTTCACAGACTACAAAATCCAAAACATTTTACACACCACCCTTTAACATCAAAATTTTCGAATACGTCTTCAACCAAATGTCCAAGACAGTTCATTAACATAAGATCAAACGCGAAAGAAGAAATTTATCAATCAAATTCACCAAATGATGTAAACCAAGCGTTAAACTTTAATATTCCGAGATCTTTAATAAATATGAATCGAGCTTTCAAATAAACAAAGATCGAAAAAATCCAGCAGATCGAGCTAGTCAAATCACAATCAACGTAAGTCAACAGGTATAGCTTTAGATCGGAACTACTCTAATAACAAAAACAATTTTGAGTTACCAAAACAAGTAAAATAACACCAAATCCACTTGAAAAATAAACCTCAATGAGAAAATCAATTTTAACACATTCGACAATAATCCACCAGTCAATAGACTACGATTCAACATAATAGCATCAAATCAAATTCAAAAAATCACAAAATCAAACTTAGTAACAAAATTAAAACAGAAATTTTCGGCAATAATCTGAAGAAAATAAAACATACAAATCTTAAACATAAAGGATGATTCAAATTGAAAGTTGAAAAGCTTTAGTTCATACCTTAACGACGGAAGAGAGATTGAAAGTGAGAGAGGAGAGAGAGAGGCGATTGAAAGAGGGAAATGGGAATTGGTATGTTTTATTGTGTCAAATGAAATGCAAATAGAAGTGAAAGAAAATGAGAATTAAATATGAGGCCAAGGAACAGAAAGAAGTGAACCAGGGCAGGCGGTGACATCATGTGAGCTGGAAGCACGTACTCGTCCACGTGGTCACTTTTTGCTTTTTCTTTCCTTTGCTTTTTTTACATTTGAATTTTTATATTTATTTTAAAAAAGATTTCTGGAAAAGGAAATTTTATTTAAAATTAATTTTTTTGTTGTTGGAGAAATATTGACAGAATGTGTGGGGTGGTGTCATGTGCAAGAAAATATTGACAGAATGTGGATGCACGTTTTCTCGGGCTCTTCAAGCTATATTTTTTCTTTACCTTTTTATGTTTGGTATTCATGTTTCTTCCTTTTAGGAATTTTTGCCTAATGATTTTGTACTAAATCGAGAACAATCCTTGTAATTAAAAAAAATATCATCATTAATTTTATCCTTCATCCGCTCCAAATTTATTGCAACATTTATAAAACTGTCACTCTTTTTTTGTAAATAATTTTTAATCTATTTGTTAAAATATAGTCAAGTGAGATCTTATTTAATTCGTCTCATTACAAAGATTTTTAATATCAAATTTTTATAATTTTTATTATACATAATTAGAGATATTAAGAATCAAATTAGTGTATCGGATTGCCTGAAAAAAAATAAACGTTGCAAGTAAATTGGAACAGAGGAAGTACATAAATAACATAGATGGTCATGAATTCAATTTAAACTTTGCTTATACTAGTTGTAGGGCCGTGTGCTATGCACCCGGTCCCCCAAGTTATACTATTAAATTTTCAAATGTTATTTTATACTTTTCTTTAGAATATCAAGGTCAGACTTGGAATTAACTGGAAACACTAGTGGAAAAATTGATCAATGGCTGCGGTTTAGCCTATATGTCCGCAGCCAATAAGTGGAATAATGTCAATGGCTGCGGTTTGTATAGGTGTCCGCAGCAAATAGTGGAAAAACACCCTAGCTGTCTTAATAACCTTATATGTGGCGCCTCCTCGTTCATTATTCTTTCCTTATCTTCATTCTTCATTAAAAAAAAAATCTGCATAATATCTTTCTTAAATTTGTTACTAAATTTCAAAATTTCTAGCAAATATTTTTTCAATGTCGTTAAAAATTACCTGTCAAAAGTTTTAATCGATGATGATGAAGACTTTAATTGATGGCCGCCATGGTTGAAGTCTCTGCTTCGTGAATGCTTCTCTTTGTTTGGACTGTATGAATGCTTCTCTTTGCTCACTCTGCCTTCTTCACCACCGTCACCAACGTCAACAAACAAACCTGGGTAATTTCATACATTTAATTTTATTTCTTCATGCGTTTTTCTGGATTTCTTCATGCGTTTTCTTGATTTCTCATCTCCAGATTTGGGTAATTTCGAATACTCTTGCACAAATTTGCTGCTTCAATTTCGAATTCCCTCAACAAATTTCGAAGTCCAAGTTCTTAGATCTAGTATTTGTTCTTCATCTTTTATTTTGATTTTACATGATTTTTCTTTATGTTTAGATTTTGATTGTTGTTCTTCGAATTTATTTTATTCTTGGAATTTATTTAGTAAATTTGTTGTAAATTTCGTTTTTGTTGTTTTGTTTGTTGTAAGTGTTGGCCCATTTGAGTTTTGATGATGACTTAACAATTTATAAACAAACAAAGTATTTTAGAGATTGTTTTGTAGGTAATATATCCGATTATTGTAATCGTCGATGGTACCTAAGGATTGGTCAATGGCAATCGTACAAGTCAAAGTCAAAGTCAACAAAGTCAAAGTCAGTAGAGAAGGTCAATGAGGAAGTCAAAAGTAGAATCCAAGTCTACTGTTCCTGATATTGATAAACTGATGATGTTGCAGATAGAGACAGTATGTTGTTCCTCCAGAATCCGGTCAGAAGAGAAGTCAACAAAATTATTTTAGAAAAAGTCTTAAGTTTATTTTTCTATATTTTAGTTTTGTTGTACGGTTAATAAACAAGGAAGCACAAGGAATTAATCTAAGAATTAAAATAACTAACTCCTAAAAAGTCTCTTGAAAATGGCTATTTTTAGCTAGAGTCAAAGATTGACTTTGAATAACCACCAAGGTAGTTATTCACATTCTCACGGTCAATGCCCACTAATCCCTCATCTTTAGATAATGGGTTTATGGCATAACTTGTTCTAAAATGATTATAAAAGCATTTTTCTAACCGGCACAAACATTTGGTGATCAACAAGGAGAGAAATATTCATGTAAAATCTTTAGAATTCTCCTATGGAGATCAAGGGAGAAAAATAATCACTCTTATCATTCGAGTGCTCCCTTGGTGATCAACATTGAGAGAAAATTATTTCCGAAAAGTTGTGCCCATTTTCGTGAGATTCAAGAATCAAGAAAAGGAAATTTTTGAGTGTTCTAAACCGAAAATTAATTCCTAAATTTTTCCTTGTGCTATCTTTGTTTGTTCATCCAATTTAGAGAATTTATCTTGTATGGGTTTTTGAGAGAATTTTGTAATTAGACTTGGGTAAGTCTAAGGGGGAAGTGAGAAAGAGAAGAGAGAAAGAGAAGAGAGAAAGAGAAGGAGAATCGAGAGAAGGAACAAGAAAGAAATCGAGAAAGAAGAAGAGAAGGAGAAGGAGAAGGAGAAATATATTTTATGTAATAGAGAATTAAATTACATAAAATAATAGAGAATCGAAATCCCTAGAGGGTCGTGGTTCTTGTTCCCACGTTAAATTCTTTGTGTTTCTTTAAAGTTTTCTTTTAATTTGTTTTGAGTATTTTCTTTATTCAAATTCCGCAAGAAAAGGGCGAAAATACTCTAAAGAGAACAAGTAACAATTCACCCCCCCCCTCTTGTTACACTTCATTGTCTCTATACGTTTCTACAATTGGTATCAGAGCCCTGTTCCTCATTAAATCAGGAAACCCTGAGAGCCGTATCTTGGTATTTTAGAGATGATGAAAATGAACGAGCGTATGGAAGAAGGGTACTCTACTCAGAGACCACCAATGTTTGATGGCAAATTCTATACCTATTGGAAAAACAGGATGGAAATCTTCATCAAAGCCGAAAACTATCAAGTTTGGAGAGTCATCGAAGTTGGAGATTTTGAGGTAACCACTACCAACTCCATTAACGAGACTGTTCCCAAACCAATCACGGAATATGAGAAAGAAGATTTTCAAAAGATGGAAATGAACGCTCTTGCTATTAAATTACTTCATTGTGGGCTTGGTCCTAATGAACACAATCGCATTATGGGTTGCAAAACAGCAAAACAAATTTGGGATCTGCTGGAAGTTACCCATGAAGGAACAAGCGAAGTCAAGCGTTCCAAGATTGACTTACTCATGTCCAAATATGAAAGATTTGTTATGGAACCTAAAGAAAGCATTCAAGAAATGTTTACTAGGTTTACGAACATCACAAATGAGTTAGTCTCTCTTGGAAGGCTTATTCCATCCGATGAACAAGTGCGAAAGATCCTAAGAAGCCTACCTCAAGATGATCGTTGGAGAGCAAAGGTCACAGCCATTCAAGAATCTAAAGATTTTACAAAGTTTAATCTGGAAGAGTTGGCTGGTTCCCTGATGACTCATGAATTACATCTGGGAACAGCTGACAGTTCCAGGAACAAAGGTTTGGCTCTGACAGCAGACGATCAAGAAAATTCAGAAACTGATGAGGAAGAGGCAGCAATGCTGGTACGTAGATTCAAGAAGTTCTTCAGGAACAATAGATATAAAAATCAAAGAAACTACAAAGAAAAAGGAACTTCTAAATCCAATACTTATGAATGCCACAAATGTGGAAGTACCGAGCACTTCATAAAGGAATGCCCACTATGGAAGGACGAGAAAGCTAAAGGGAAAGCAAGAGAAATAGGAAGACAACCAACAAAGGGAAATTTCAACAAAACCGATTTCCGCAAAGCCATGATAGCTGCATGGGGAGAGTCCGAAAGTGAAACCGAAACTGAAGCCCCCGTGGAAGAAGAAGAGGTAGCTAACCTCTGTCTCATGGCTACTCATGACGATACATCTAAAGGAAAAGAGGTACTGTCTCCTGATCCATTTTCTGATTATTTGTTTAAATTGGACAAACATAGATTAGTTAAAATGATTTTAGAATCTCACGAAAATTTAGAAAAACAAACCGCCATCACTCTCAAAACTGAAAAAGACCTTAAAGCATGTAAAGACCAAATATCCTACCTTAACTCATTTAGATCCGATGTGCAAAATCGATTCTTTGAATTGCTTGATAATAATGTGATGTTAAAAGAAGCCTTAGAAAAAGTTAAAGAAGAAAACATCATGTTAAATATTGAATTGAATCAATTAGAGCAATTTGATATGGAAGTAGATTATGAGACTAAGAAAGAAATTCAATGGGTACTCTTCCAAATGAAATCCGATCTAGAATCCGCCTTAAAAGAAAACGATCGTCTTAAGCTTGAATTAAATTCAAGAGATAAAGGGAAAACTAGAGAAGTTCCCAAATGGATTCTTAATGCTAGAACTAAAGGAACCGAAGGTCTAGGATATGATAAAAATGACAAAAAGAAAAAGGTCTATGTTGATCTCCCAAGTAACAAAGTCTGTTCCTTTTGTGGCAAAACCGGGCACCTGAAACATAAATGTTTAAAAAGGGAACAGCACAACAAAACGAACCAAATATACGTCGATAGAGTTTGGATTAAGAAATTTAATTCTTGTTTAATCGACACGGAACCCAAGGATGGCTGGGTTCCACCCTCTAACAACTAAGTTCGTTTTGCAGGTTCTAGTGAGGGGGAACAGCTCATGGTATCTCGACAGTGGCTGTTCCAAGCACATGACAGGCGATAGATCAAAATTTCTCTCACTAGAAGCCTATGATGGAGGAACTGTGACCTTTGGCGATAATATGAAAGGTGAAATCATTGCAAAAGGCAAGGTAGGAAGGTCAAGTTCCCACGCAATAGATAACGTATTTTTGGTCGAGAATTTGAAACACAACCTTTTAAGTATTTCTCAATTTTGTGATAAAGGTAACTCTGTAAACTTTACTTCTGAAAAATGCATGATTTCTAGGAACGACACAGGGGACATCATTCTGGAAGGAATTAGAAAAGGGAACACCTACGTGGTGGACCTGCACACTGTTCCTAAAACCAGTTTAACATGTCTGAGTGTTATAGAAGATGACCCTCTACTTTGGCATAAAAGATTAGGTCATGCTAGTTTTTCATTGCTTAATACTTTACGTACTAAAGACCTAGTAAGAGGATTACCATCCCTAAAATTTCAAAAGAATGAAGTATGTGATCCTTGTGCCAAAGGAAAACATGCAAGGTCATCTTTTAAAACTAAAAATGTCGTGACCACATCAAAACCACTTGAATTAATTCATATGGATCTTTGTGGACCTATGAGAATCCAAAGTCGCAGCCGTAAGCGATATGTTTTTGTTATAGTTGATGATTACAGTAGATTTACATGGACTTTATTCTTATCTAGCAAAGATGAGGCTTTTGATGAATTTGTTGCATTCGCTACTAAAATTCAGAAATCTAGTAACAATCAACTAGTCCACATAAGATCGGATCATGGTAAAGAATTTGAAAATTCAAAGTTTATGGATTATTGTAATGAGCATGGTTTAAGTCATAATTTCTCCGCGCCTAGAACACCACAACAAAATGGTGTTGTTGAACGAAAGAATAGAACATTAGAAGAAATGGCTAGAACTATGTTAATTGCTAGTGGTTTACCTAGAAATTTTTGGGCCGAAGCCGTCAATACTGCTTGTTATATATTAAACCGATTTTTAATAAGACCAATCACTTCTAAGACCCCCTACGAATTATTTAAAGGAATTAAACCTAATATTTCATATTTTCGAGTCTTTGGATGTCGATGTTTTGTGCATGTTAATGGAAAACGAAATTTAGGTAAATTTGATGAAAGAAGTGATGAAGCAGTATTTCTTGGCTATTCATCTCATAGTAAAGCATATAGAGTTTACAATAAGAAAACAATGTGTGTTGAAGAATCTGTTCACATTATATTTGATGAGACTAACTTTATGACAAGTGAACAAGAAACAAGTGATTTTAAGATAGGTCTTGCGGATCTGGAAGATGATGAAAATATACACAAGGAGCAAGATTCAGTAGAACAGCAACAAGGTCAGAATGTTGAACAAAATCAAGAACAGGAACCACAGGCAGATCAGGAACAGCCTGCAGTTCCTAATCCAGAAATTCAAACAGAAGCACAAGAAGAAAGAATTGAAGTTGAACCAAATCAGAACCAAGTCAGTGAACCAGCTTCCACATCTGTCCCCACAAGAGACTTTGTTCCAAGACCGTGGAAACATCATAAGTCACATCCACTAGAATTGATTATAAGTGACATGAACAAAGGCACGCAAACAAGGGGACAAATGAGAAACTTTTGTGCACACTTTGCTTTTCTATCAACTATGGAACCCAAGAATCATGTAGAAGCTTTGCAAGATTCGGATTGGGTGGTAGCTATGCAAGATGAATTAAACGAGTTTGAAAGAAACAAAGTGTGGCACTTAGAAGCAAAACCAAAGAACAAGAAGATTATTAGACTTAAATGGGTATTCAGGAACAAGCTGGATGAACACGGCATAATCGTTAGAAACAAAGCAAGGTTGGTGGTAAAAGGTTATAATCAACAGGAAGGTATTGACTATACTGAAACTTTTGCTATCGTAGCTAGATTAGAAGCTATTAGAATTCTTATTTCATTTGCTGCTTTCATGAATTTTAAATTATATCAAATGGACGTAAAATGTGCATTCTTAAATGGGTTTCTAGAAGAAGATGTGTATGTGGAACAACCACCTGGCTTTGAAAACCCAATTTCTCCGGATCACGTCTACAAGCTTGATAAAGCTCTTTATGGGCTAAAACAGGCACCTAGACAATGGTACGAGAGATTATCTAAGTTTTTGATTGAAAATAAGTTCATACGTGGTAAAATTGATAAAACCTTATTCTTTAAGAATAAAGGTTCGAATATATTAGTTGTTCAAATATATGTTGATGATATTATTTTTGGTGCTACAAATGAATCGTTATGTAAGGAATTTGCTGACCTAATGAGTAATGAGTTTGAAATGAGTATGATGGGAGAATTAAATTTCTTCCTTGGTTTGCAAATTAAACAAACTGCTAACGGTATCTTTATTCATCAACAAAAATATATAAAAGAACTTCTAAAGAAATATGGACTAGATAATGCTAAAACAAACCATACACCCATGCCCACTAACATTAGGTTAGATGAAGACTCTAACGGAATTAATGTTGACCAAACGATGTATAGAGGCATGATAGGATCACTACTATATCTAACAGCTAGTAGACCCGATATATCCTTTAGTGTTGGCTTGTGTGCTAGATTTCAATCAAATCCTAAAGAATCACATTATACGGCAGTTAAAAGAATTCTTAGATATCTAAAGGGAACAGATGACTTATCCTTATTTTATCCTAAAAGTGATGTCTATGACTTGAAAGGGTATAGTGATGCAGATTACGCAGGTGATCTTGTAAATAGAAAAAGCACTTCAAAAATGGTACAGTTTCTTGGATCTTGTTTGGTATCATGGAGTTCCAAGAAACAGAACACAGTAGCTTTATCCACGGCAGAAGCTGAATATGTAGCAGCAGCAGCCTGCTGTTCCCAAATGCTCTGGATTAAACAACAGCTAAGAGATTTTGGTATTAAATTTGAATGTGTTCCTATTTATTGTGATAATACTAGTGCTATTTGTATTTCTAAAGATCTGGTGCATCATTCTAGAGTTAAACATATTCATATTAGACATCATTTCCTTAAGGATAACGTAGAGCTTAAAAATATTATTGTTAAACATGTCAATACTAGTGAACAAGTTGCAGATATTATGACCAAACCGCTTCCAAGGGAACAATTTGAAAAGATGAGGTTGGAGCTAGGTATGATCAAGCTTCACTAACGTTTAATTGCTAGTATTCCTCCTCAAAACATCTTGAAAAATCGGAAGGGTTCAATCAACCACAACAACCAAGATTGTTCATTCAATCATTGCGAGATTTGGGTATGCTTCTATTTAAATTTATGTCTTAAACTTTATCTTGATTGCTTGCATGTTTGAACTAATTAGACCAAGTAGCATAACTTATTTTATATTATATATTTTATTATCCACATATTATAAATTATTTTAAAAATCACAAAAATATTTTATTTTCCACAAATTCCAGCATTTTCTGTATTTTATTTTATTTCGGTGAGCCAACATTATTTTATGAAATGGAAGACGGATCATCGAGGTGTTTCGGAAAGTAGTTATCTTAATCGACATATTCAACGAACTAAACTTAATTAATAACTACCCTTACACCTCCTAAAACCACCAATGTAGAAGTAGTACAAATTTTTCATAACCGTTCATTCAACCCTTTATAACCCACTCCTCATGTCACATCCATCATTCATAAACCCATTACTTGTACTACTCCTAGCAAAACCGTCAAACCCATTTTCCTTCTTCAACCTTCATCAATTCATCTCATCATCACCATGAAATCTCCCAAGACTTCATCTAAACCGAAAACAACAAAACCCATGCATGTCGGCACGAAAAGGACTTTTTCTACCACAAAAGGAAGCTCATATTAAAAACCCGCAAAGAAGGCCAAGGTAGTAGATCCTGATTGTGCTGAGGAGGTTTGTTAATGTGTATCTTTAAGAAGTTTGGTGTGCCTTTTGAAGGCTTAGAATTTCCAATGAGTGCTAACAACAAAATAGGTGTTAAGTGTCTTAACAACTTGCATCTTACATTAAATGAAAATGGAATTCTAAAGGATGTTGAAGAAGATGTTGAGTATGTGAGTTCTGATGAAGAAAAAGAGGAAGGTGAAACTGAAGTAGAAGGGGAGAATGTAGAAAAGGAAGATCAGGAAACTGTTCCCACTGCCACTACTAAGGCAGGAACAGAACATGAATAAGGGGAAACAATTAGTAAGGGGGAAGCTGTTAGTAAGGGGGAACAGGTTGGGAAGAAGAGAATGAGGAACTAGAGGATGAACAATCTAGTTCAGAGGATGAGGACCTCAATGTGTCTCTAAAGAAAATCAGGAAATCATCCAAGAGTTCTTCGTGCCTAAATGCTGACATTACCTCTCAAACCCCTCCATCACCAAAACCAAACTCACCTATACCACCATTTACATCACGACCATCACCTCTACCCACTGGTTTTGATGATCCCACTACTATCCCTCCTCCTCCTACTACCCTTGCTCATGTCCTCTCCATAATCCTTGATATGTTGAGGAAGAGACTGCTTCCTGATCCCTCCTTTCTCTGTTTCTGTTTTAAAATTTCAATTTAATGTTTTGTTGGCCACACTGTTTGTAATTCTAAACAATATTTTCTTTTGTTGTTTCTGTTCTTTAGTACCTGCTGGGGTACAAGACTATTTCTTTTATGCTTATGCTACTGACCCACATTTTATGCTACTAATCTTTATTTCATCCTTATTTTCTTATCCCATGGTCTAATATGTTTGCTTGCATGCTTTCTCGATTTATGTTTGGGCATTTATTTTCTTAGTTTGCTGCTTACTATCTTAATTTGTCTAACGCTTGCCTTAGAGCTGTGATTTGATTCATATCCCTACTTTTTGATTGATGCCAAAAGGGGGAAGAGTAGCAAACAAACTTTTGTGAATACTTGTGAATGCTTACGTTTTTGCTTATTCTTTGGATAATTGATTCTCCATTCTTGGTTTACTTCATAACACTTAGTTTGATAAATTACTGTTTGATATATTTTAAGGGGAAGAGTAGCCAACAAGAGTATGTTGACTTACTGTTTTGATTATGTTTGGTTTATATGGATCAATTGGTTAAATTGGTTAATTGTTGTTGACATGATTTATTGATGAATATCACTTTGTTTATCTTTGATTCATACAACTCATAATTTTCTTGACTTACTTAATTGTCTTGAATTACTTAATTAGAATTACTTGATTTGTTGTGTCTCTTAATTTTTAATTTTATGTCTTTAAGTTTCTTAATTATTATGTTTTTGGTTTATTTTGTTTTTGGTATTTATGTTTATGTTTTGTTTCATGTTTTGTTTTAAAATTAAAAAAAAATTTGAAGTCATGCTTAATCACATGATTTTCGCCAAAAATATTTTAGAGTAATATGCTTGCTTTAGAGTTTGGTAAATTACTTGTAACGATTTAATTTACTAAATATATTTGAACTTGTGTTTAATCTCTAACATGTTCAAAGTCATTAGTTTTACTCTTTCTTTTAACAAAGTTTGTTTATAAGTTTGTCATCATCAAAAAGGGGGAATTTGTTGGCCCATTTGAGTTTTGATGATGACTTAACAATTTATAAACAAACAAAGTATTTTAGAGATTGTTTTGTAGGTAATATATCCGATTATTGTAATCGTCGATGGTACCTAAGGATTGGTCAATGGCAATCGTACAAGTCAAAGTCAAAGTCAACAAAGTCAAAGTCAGTAGAGAAGGTCAATGAGGAAGTCAAAAGTAGAATCCAAGTCTACTGTTCCTGATATTGATAAACTGATGATGTTGCAGATAGAGACAGTATGTTGTTCCTCCAGAATCCGGTCAGAAGAGAAGTCAACAAAATTATTTTAGAAAAAGTCTTAAGTTTATTTTTCTATATTTTAGTTTTGTTGTACGGTTAATAAACAAGGAAGCACAAGGAATTAATCTAAGAATTAAAATAACTAACTCCTAAAAAGTCTCTTGAAAATGGCTATTTTTAGCTAGAGTCAAAGATTGACTTTGAATAACCACCAAGGTAGTTATTCACATTCTCACGGTCAATGCCCACTAATCCCTCATCTTTAGATAATGGGTTTATGGCATAACTTGTTCTAAAATGATTATAAAAGCATTTTTCTAACCGGCACAAACATTTGGTGATCAACAAGGAGAGAAATATTCATGTAAAATCTTTAGAATTCTCCTATGGAGATCAAGGGAGAAAAATAATCACTCTTATCATTCGAGTGCTCCCTTGGTGATCAACATTGAGAGAAAATTATTTCCGAAAAGTTGTGCCCATTTTCGTGAGATTCAAGAATCAAGAAAAGGAAATTTTTGAGTGTTCTAAACCGAAAATTAATTCCTAAATTTTTCCTTGTGCTATCTTTGTTTGTTCATCCAATTTAGAGAATTTATCTTGTATGGGTTTTTGAGAGAATTTTGTAATTAGACTTGGGTAAGTCTAAGGGGGAAGTGAGAAAGAGAAGAGAGAAAGAGAAGAGAGAAAGAGAAGGAGAATCGAGAGAAGGAACAAGAAAGAAATCGAGAAAGAAGAAGAGAAGGAGAAGGAGAAATATATTTTATGTAATAGAGAATTAAATTACATAAAATAATAGAGAATCGAAATCCCTAGAGGGTCGTGGTTCTTGTTCCCACGTTAAATTCTTTGTGTTTCTTTAAAGTTTTCTTTTAATTTGTTTTGAGTATTTTCTTTATTCAAATTCCGCAAGAAAAGGGCGAAAATACTCTAAAGAGAACAAGTAACAATTCACCCCCCCTCTTGTTACACTTCATTGTCTCTATACGTTTCTACAGTAAGATTTAATCGTTTTTAATGTTGTAAATTTTGGATCTGGGCAAATAACTTTGAAATTTCTAGGCAAATTTCTGGGCATATAACAAATAAAACGAAAGAAATTTTTGGGCAAATTTCTTTTTTGTTTTTTGTTGAAATTTTGTTCTTATTAAACTTGCATGAAACGAAATGAAAAAAAAACCAATAAAGGCTGCGGTCATTACCAAAATCGCAGCCTTTGATGCCTTTTTTTTGTTCTAAAAATGGGTTATAGGCTGCGGTTTTTAGGACCGCAGCCAATAAGTTTTTCTCATTTGCTGCTATTACTAATGCTGCGAGTAAAAACCGCAGCCTATACCCCAAAAACCGCAGCCAATGTTTTTTTCCACTAGTGAAATATCGAAAAATACAATGTCTGTGTACCATGGAGGACCACCATCACGAAGAGGCCCATTTAGCTAAGTGATGAGCCACTGCATTGGCTTCGCGATAACAGAAAGAAAAAGAGACGCTACTGTTTGAAGCAGCTAGAAAGTTCTCCACAACAACTTGATCATAGAAACCACAAGATCATGACCTGTTTTTGAGAGCATTAACTATATTCTGGGCATCCCCTTCTATGACTACTTTGCTCCACTGATGAATTTTGGTTAGATCCACAGCCCAACTAAAGGCTTAAAGCTATGCACGATCCACAGATATGAACGGCCAAATCATACTAGAGGCAGCAAGGATTACTTCCCCAACGATGTTGCGAGCCACGAGTACTCCCACTCCAATCCTGTCATTCTTCTTGTTGACAGGAGCGTCGACGTTTATTTTGATGGAGTCGAAAGTAGGAGGCACCCACACGACATTGCTTCTATTTGCTTTCTCTTTGTGTCACTAAGAAGAGATGCTTTCCTGAAATCCACAAGCAAATCGTAAGCTTTTTCATAGCATAAATCAGGAGCAATACTAATTTTCTCAAAAATGAGATCATTTCTAGCACTTCATATTTGCCAAGCTATAACACCGAACAACTCAAGAGTCTCTTGGTTCTGGTTTTCCATGATCAATCCAAACCATTCATGAAACGACATATTAAGCTGGGAACAATCACGCTCATGCGTGGCCTTTTTCCACACTTCCCATGACCACGAGCACTCTCTAAGAACATGATTGTTGTTTTCACAACCCCCACATCTCACGCATTTTCTAACGTTTTCAATACCCTTTCTGCTCAAGTTCGAACCATGGGGAAGAATGTCCCAAATCGCTCTCCACAGAAAAATCTTGGCCTTAGGATGGATGTGCAAACTCCACAATCTTTTCCATATAGGGTCACACCCAATTGAACTAGATCCTTCTCTACAAGCGTTGAGAGCTAAAGAGTAAACGTATCGCACTCTAAACAGACCATCTTTACTCCCAGTCTATACTCTACTATCAGGTACATCAAACCGGTGAATTGGAATTTGGAGGATCCGATCAACATCGATGGGAAGAAAAACTTCATTGATAATATCCCTACGCCATACATGATTTTCTGAATCCAAAAATCATCGACCATAGTATTAGAGTCCAAGTTCTACTAGGAGTAATGATTTTCCCCGAACCAGTCCCGCCAATTCAAGCGTCATGCCACACCTTAACAGATTCCCCATTACTACCTCTCCATCTCTCTTCTAACTCAAATAGAGGACGCGAACTCTAAATACTTCTCCAACTGTAACTAGGACTAATACCCATCCTCGACTCCCACACTAAGGAATTCAAATAGTATCTAGCCTTCATTGATCTAGCTAGAAGAGAATCAGGAACACAATGGAGTCTCAACAATTGCTTAGCTAGGAGAGAACTGTTGAAAAGCTTTAAGTCTCTAAAACCCAGCCCCCCTTCGCTTTTGGGATGACAAAGATCCTTCCAAGCCTTCCAAGGAATCCCTCTGTTAGAATTTGTAGTACCCCACCAGAAGTTGCGAATTAATCTTTCTACATCGTCACAAAAAGAATTAGGAAGTCTAAAGCAACTCATGGCGTGCGTTGGAATGAACTGAGAAACCGTTTTGATAAGAATTTCCTTCCCTGCCTTTGAGAGCAACTTTTCTTTCCAACCTTGTAGTTTCTTCCACATACGATCCTTATGCCAGTAAAAGAGATTTTTTTGGACCTTTTAAGCAGCGTAGAAGCCCCAGATATTTATCAAGCCTTTGCACCTCCTTGCAACCCAAAGAAAAAGTGACCCTTTGGCGAATATCCTAGGATAGATTTCCACTAAAAGACACCTCGCATTTGTCTAAATTCACCATTTAGCCTGAGCCCTTCTAATAAGCGTTCCCAAACCCTTTGCACAAAGTAAGAACAAATACGGAGAAAAAGGGTCCCTTGGCGAAGACCCCTATGGGGGAATAAGAATCTTCATCGCTTCCCCCTTCACCAAAGGAATACTTCACCATAGTAATACATGTCATAATACAGTCAATCCACACAGCAGGGAACCCCATATTAATCATGACACAAGCAGTATAATCTCATTCCATATGGTCATAGGCCTTGCTCATGTCTAATTTGAGGGCCATGGTCTCTCTTTTCTTAGCTTTATTATAATACATGTAATGGAAAACCTTAGATGATAAAAGAATATTGTCTGTGATAAGACGACCTGGGACAAAAGCACTTTGACTCTCGTCGATGATGTCAGGTAAAATGAATTTAAGTCTATTAGCAAGAACTTTAGAACTCAATTTATAAGACACATCGCATAGCCTAATAGGTCTAAGGTCCGTCATCTTAGTAGGGTTCTTGTGTTGTGGATAAGCACCACATAAGTATAGTTTATCTTATCAAGAAAACAACCATCAACCAAAAAATTTAGCACATCAGTACAAATATCATTGCCAACAATGTCCCAGTATTTTTTATAAAAAGGGCGGGAAAGCCATCAGGCCCCGGGGACTTACAAGGATGCACTCGGCAAAAGCAGTCTCGATTTCCTCGCGAGTGTAAGGACGGGAAAGATGGTCAATCAAAACATCAATTAATTTGTGCCCGATAAAGTCAATATGGTCAACAGTAATTTCTGGCCTAGAGCTAGCAAAAAGATAATTAAAGTAATCAAGAACAACTGTTTTCATACCTTCTTGACTACTTTGTTTTATACCATGAATATCGACAAGGCCTTTAAGCTTGTATCGACGTCTTCTATTTGAGGCTTTCCTGTGAAAATAAGAAGTGTCTTTGTCACCATTGCGAAGCACAAAAAGGCGGCAACGTTGCCAAGCAGCCGTCTCCTGCTGTTGCCTCAAAAACCTTAATTCTTTCTCCATATTTCTGTGTTCCTCAATAACTGCAAGGGTAGGATTCATTTTGCGGACTTTCTTCAGATGCTTCAAGAGCCAACCCAGTCTTTGTTGAGACACCGTGTAAACCTCTTAATGCCATTTCTTGAGATGTAGCCCACACTCCTTCACCGTTTTGTTCCACTAACCGTAATTCCTACCGTTCGAAATCTCCCAAAAATTCCTAATACTCTAATCGAAATCCTCATGATTTAACCATTGAGCCTCAAAACGAAAAATGGTAGACCTATCATGGTACGCTTTCCTATCATCCAACGCACCATCAAGAAAAAGCATAATTGGGGCATTATCATACCCATCCCACGTAAGGTTCTCAGCATAGGCAAAGGGAAAAGGGAAAACTTATCATTAGTCCCCAATAATCTATCCATTTTTTCTTCAATAAAGCCTTCGGTCCTATTATTACGCCAAGTGTAAGGATACCCAACTGAATCTATATCTCTGAGACCATTATTATCAATACAGCTCCTAAAAGCACAAATAGCATTGAAATCGCATGAAGCTCCTCCTTGCTTATTTGATTCTTAAATCCCATGCACAATACTTTTGTCCATTCTCCGAACATCCATACAAACCTGTCATCCTCCACGTCTTCGTATCATCCATTCAAACCGTACAGTCAATAAAATGGTCTTCCTTATTTGTGATTCTAACATTCATATCTTCCATCCAAAGCAAAGCTAAACCCCCTTCACGCCCATTAGCCTCCACACGAACATATTTGTCGAACTGAAGCTTTTCTTTAATACGCCTGATTTCATGATCTTTACTCTTAGTCTCACTAAGAAAAAGAACCTCTGGAGAGTATTTCCTCACTAACGAGTACAGTACATGAATTGACGAGGAACTTCTTAAACCTCGACAATTCCAAAATATAGATGTCTTCATTAGGACCGAGAGCCCATCTCGTGGGACTCGCCACATATACAGATTCTTGAGATGTAGAGATTGTAATCTCCATTGGGATAGCTCTTTTTTTGTAATCACACCATCCATCTGCCTCCTCCATATGTTCATCAAATGCATCACCATGCTTATTCCTCTTTTCTCCTACAGGAAAATAAGCAACAAGAGTGATATTTGTGGAGACACGATCATGAGCCACCTTCTTCCATTTTTGAGACTTTCTTTTTGTAGAGTAGGTATGGCCAATGTCAATAGATGATAAAGATCCATGCGCTGCAATTGGATCCTCATAAGCCTTATCCAGCGAACACGCTTTATGCTCTTCACATAAAACCCCACTATGTAGATCATAAGTACCACCCTTCGCCTCATCATGCGTAAGGTTGCTGTCCCCCCTTGTAACAACCCGAATATAAACAGTTGGTTAAACAAGATTCAATTAAACTAATGCGGAAGCTTAACACTTATATCGGGCTATTACGTTGATAATATAATCAATTACTCAACTGGTTATATTATCCACTAGATATCTATCAAGATATTTAAATATCAGACTTTACAATCTTTAAAAGATGTACAGAAATTCCATTATAAGAATTATTTAAACGAATTAAAATATATAAATTTTTGCAGAAAATACGGCAGAGTTCCGTTTGTAAATCTGATAAACCAAAATATTTCCTTTTTGACTTTAGGTCACCCTGCAAGTTCAAAACCAACATTTCAAAATAAAAACCAGCCAGTGGCACATGCGCCAAACATTTCAAAATTGTATCACCTCGTAGGGTAGAATCTTTTCTCCAATAATCCAAAATATGTACTAATATAATTTTGAATAAAAGATTTACTTTACTTACATTCAATGAGACTACTTTGTTGATTAATGATCTTTGCGCTTCCAGGTTTCGTTGACTTCATCAATCTCAAAACTGTCCTCCACCAGGACAGGTTTATAGAATAAAATCACAGTCAGCTTATGCTGAGTACACATTTCTAAATATAGCTTAATTTTTAATGATTAAATTTATTTCATTGTTTACATCTTTTGGATTTGTGGTTTTAATTATAAACCATAAGAAAATGACTAATGTTGTATAAATAACTTAATTTCTCTCACAATCCAACCAAAATACTAACTACACATGAAGTTTGGGCAAAAAGAACATGTTATAACTATAATGAGTGGACATTTACCTTGACTCTAACCTCCATTACCTGTATATATCGGCGTTGAGCTAAACTCCATACGATATATCCAATGATCCAATTACATTTGCTAGTAGGATTCATCAATTATTTCCTACAAAACATTTACTTTTGCAAACACAATACTATATAAATACATTATAAAACTTTTGCTTACGTTTTTTTTTTTTGTTTCGTTGAATCAAATACATTTTTTTTTCATTTTCTTTGCTAAAACCTTTCTTTTCAAAGTCTATAAAACATCAATCTCTAGAATAGCTAGAACCTTCTTTTCTATTTCCTTTGTTAAAACAATTTCTTTCATAATCTTGAATTCATCACTCTATGGAATGGAACGAACTTTATTTTCCATCGGGCTAGCTAGGCCCTCCGGATAACTATTAGACAAAGATCCCTAGTGTGCACACCCCATAAACGGCCAAACCGTAGCAGAAGATCTAAGTCCGAGGTACTGATCAACGTACCCCCCCAACTATTATGTAGTGTCGAGATAATCCCGACGATGTTCCAATTCCTTGAGACACAACAAAGGTAATCCCAACCGTTTCAAAACATTAAACCATCTATAAAGCTTTTATGTAATTATTTTGCAGTTTTGAGATTCAAGAATAACTTTCTATATTAGGAAGAATATCTTCCTATATTCAAAACAATCTCAACTAAAGTAAGATACACACCTTTGTAATCTTTTCTCATAACTATTATAGATTTGAGTAAGAAATTCAACCTTTTCAATTACTAGTAAGCCAACAAGCTCAGTAAATACGATTTTTCAATAAAATTGAAATATTCAACGTAAATATATTTGTGGTTGATAATAACTAACAATTGATTTGACTTAACTAACACATAGCCTTTGCTTCACTTTGATTTTATGAAACCACAACTTTCTATTCAAATTTTAATACGACTAATTCATATATCTTATTTACTTAAACCGCTAATTCCCTATTAATCTCAAGCATCACCTTTTTCGTAGTTCTTAATTTAATGTCGTTCTAATCTTTCTATATATTTATCATATAATCGATCATATCATATACACACTCGTAAACAAATTAAAACTTATGAATAATGTAGGCATAACTTCTATTTAATTTAGTCAATTAACATATAATTTGTAATCTTTTCAGCAACTTAATACAATTCGAACCATGACTAACATCATAGTTTACTTCATAATACAAACTGATTATAACCTCATTACTCAAACTAAATAAAACAAACTCATCTTCCACCACAGCAAACTCATAATCCTAACTTACCAAGTTGATCATATAATGCTCAACTAACAAAGATCAATCCATTACTCAACTAAACAAATCACCTCATAATCTCAACTAACAAAATAAACTCATAAAATCCTAAGGAGATTATGCTAACCGCAAAACACACTTAATTTTAATCAAACAAGAAAGTACCTACCATATCGACTTACTTTGTTAACTTTGAATTTAAACTCCTATTACAAATTCTAAGTCGACCCTTTTGGACACAATAAACTAACTCATAGTGCTTGATTCATACTTATTTATTCATTCTTTAGTCTCTATCCATATAAAATTAAATCTAACTCCAACTTTTCCCATTTCCTAATCAATTAGGTATCAAGTACAATTCACTACAAACTTTTGTTCATAATTCCAATTCTAGTCAACTCATCTATTACTATCTCTTATATTATACCCAATTCAACATTGAATAGTGCTCTACGATTAACTCTTATCCTAAATTATGTTCTCCAATTATAACATTTCCAAATAAACTACAAATTAAAGTAAGGCTAACTAAAATCCCAACTTTGAATTACAATAATCCATTTCATAATTTAATACCAACAAAATTAAACCTTTAGCAACTACCATTTCACAAATTCAATAGTTATATCCTATGTACACATAATTTAAATTAAGCTCATTAAAGTTGGTATAGAGGGGTGTACCTTAAAACGACCATAACTTCCCCTACACGGATCCAAATCATGCGTTTCTTGTGCCTATCTTGGGTAAAATGTCGATACAAAAAACTTTTGCGAAATAGCGTTTTTGCTGAAAGTGGCCAGAAACTGGTTAAAAATGCAAATTTCGAAACTGACAGATTTTCATACGAAAATCTTCTTCGTTTCATAATTCAAGATAAAAACTTAGAAAATTAATAATCTAGATTACTAATAAACACATAGCTAATTCTCCATTACAACTAAATCATCCATAAAACTTTAAAAAAAAAAAAAAAAAAAGCAAAAAGCCCCAAGTTGATTTCACAAATTGATTTCATCATATAAACCCTAATCTTTAACTTGTTAAAAACTAAATTTAAAAGAGGAATTGAGCTTAACCACCACCAATGGAGATTAGAACTCAACAAAACTTTGAAAATCACCACTTGTATAAGCCTTAGTAGCCCAAAATGATAGGGAAGATGATGAGGGTGAGACCGTGAGAGGAGTAATGAAGAAATGGCGGTGGAGACGCATTTGCAGAAAGATGAGATATCACGTAGTATAATCTACCATCTATTTCTTACTTATATCTTATTTTGTTTATTTAATTTTATTTTTATTTATTATTATTATTATTATTATTATTATTTATATTATTATTATTATTATTATTATTATTATTATTATTATTATTATTATTATTATTATTTTGCTCCTTTTAACATAAGATTACTCCTTCCCTCTTTACTATAAACTATAATTATACAATATCTTTAATCTATTACTATTATATTATTATTAGTAGAATATTATATATAATATGCATTAGGATTCAATAAAATAACATTATCTATATTTCTAGAAATTTGGGGTGTTATACCCCTAGTTAGAACTAGCATGGGATACACCTTTATATACCACTTCATCTAAAACAGGCTCTTGCTTCCCTTCCTCATCGTTATTATCAATCGCCACTTTGTCAAAAAGGGAAGCAACCGAATTAATATCATTTAAAGTTACCTCTACTGTAGCCTTGGAAGAGGGTCTCTTGGAGAAGAACAACTTTTGTCCAACCTGCTTCACGTTCGCCTCCTTTTCCGTATCAATGCCAGTCTTCATAGGCTTCCATAGAGACGCCTTTAACCAAGACCCATACTGCTTTACCGGAGAATTTTCATCGAAAACCTCCTTACACTCATTTGTTCCATGCCCATGCTTAAATGGGCATATACACGTCTATCCGCCACGAACTTTGAGAATAACCTGTTTTTTCAAAGATTCACAGACATCAATGGAGACTCTAAGACGAAGCGATTTTTCTATGTCAAGGTTGTAAGATTTATCCATGAACTCCCCAATTTTGTCGCCAAGAATCTGAGCATTATTTACGTTGTATCACCCTCTGAACGGAACATTATCCACTCTAACCCAAATAGGGAGAGCAAAGAATTGAACATCTGATGGTTTGTGCGCCTCGTTCATCTCTGCCAAAAGAAGAGCTACTTTATCAAAGTGTCATGGCTGACCGTTAAGGACCTTCTCCTTATCCCTCCAATGATAAAATTGGAACTGAAAAGTATTCTTTCCTATCATATTAATGTCCACTCCGTATTAAGTGACCCAAACATTCTTTATGGTAGTCATAAATGCATTCGGGTTGAGGATTCTTTCCGACCACAATCTACCTATTAATCCCAAGGATAAGCGCTCTTCTTCTTCTTCTTCATTGCCTTCGTCCTCCCATTCGCAAACATCATCATTATCATTCTTGTCGTTGTCTTTTTGGTTATTATTCTCCTCTGGCTCCCCCTCCAGATTTCTATTATTAAGACCCACCTTATTTTCAATTTGTACGAAAACCCCTTCTATAAGCTTCTTTGACACAGATTGTAACAATCAGGTTTTTTTTATAATAATAATTAAAAAAAATTAAAAATAAAATCTTATAATAAATAATAATACCCAAACCCCAAGAGTTACCTTCCTTTTCGTGTAAACCCAAAATACCCTACCCACCTTTACTTTTTCCTTCTACTCATTCAAAAACCAATAACCTTCACAAACCCATGAACACTCACTCTTTGTGCGACAAAACCGGACAGCCATGAAAGCCCACCTTTTTCCTCTTCTTCTTCCCTTCCATTCGAACTCAGTTCATCATCTTCCCAGAAACTGATCGAGTTCGGCCATGGCAACAAATCTTTGAAGCTTTCGAGTTCCAACAATTGAACACAAGAATTCCAATAAGTCTTTTTTAATGTTTGAAGAAAACAAGATCACTCTTCCTCTCCTTCTGATTTGCGAGAAAGAAATATAATAGGTATAATCTCATTCCTTAACTTCTTTCTATGATTTTCATGAACAATAACCCAATCTTGATTTTCTCATACTCTTCCTTTCAAGTAAAATGAAGCACAACAACACCATGAATAATTTTGCCCAACATGTTGGTATCGGTGCTCCTGTTTATCTTGCTGTTGTATGGCTTTCGAAAATTTGAGATTACTTGCAAAATTTCGGTAAAATCCTTTATTTACTTTATTCTTTTATAAAAACAGAATTTATATACTTATATTCCTATTTTCCTATTATTTTATGTTTTTTTTGTTATCTCAATTCTCTTACCATTCAAAAGTCTTAACTTAAACCATGAAGATGGATTTATCCTAAAACTATATTGATTATTCTTATTTAATTAATTGACCAAAATTAAGACTATAGCAAGTTCTTGGATTTTGAGATATTAGATAGTGATTGGAAATTATGGGTTTTACTTGGAGTATATTAATTTGATGTTCTTGAATAAATTAGGAGCTTCTTGTGGAAATCTTTAATTGTGGATAAAATAATTGTGGTCTATTTAATTGGATAGTTGGACAATCTTGTAAAATATGGATATTAGTATAGTAGTATCGAACGCTCTTTTGGTGACGTTATGTTATTGTCATGCTTCAGAATACGACTACATGACGAGCCCTTTTAGTTAGCTGCTGTAAAATTGGTCTTGACTCTTGAAGCGACATTGTCATTGAGTAGTAACAGTCCCTTAAAGGGGTCTTGCCAGACTACTGTTTTGAAAATATTTTCATTATCAAATTGTTTTGAACTGTTGATTATTGATGATGATTCGGATATGAATGATTATGTTGATTATGATATGGTCAATGGATCGAGTTGCGAGCTGGTCATTGACGGAGTTGAAGGACATCGTCCCGTACTCCCTATTGTTGAGGTGAATTGTCATTTAAATATTGACTACCCTCACCCGAGAGCGACATAGTCATAGAGCTATGGGGCACCTCTCAAACTAGACTCCCTGTGCGCACATAGATCTAGGGAATGGATGTTGCTTTTAATCCGATGTTTTGAATTACAATGTTTTGTTGTTTTGGATTGTTACTTCTCATTCAGTTTAATCTGAACCCCTGTTGTTTCCATCTTTTAGATTGTTTATAGGTCGGTACCAGTCGGAAATGATGGGATAACGGAGGTGATTAGAGTATATGGTGAAAATTCATTAGATTTAAATTCGTATAGAAGTTGTAGTGTTTGTATTGGATTTTAGTAGGTGTGTAATAGTCTTTGTAAATTTAATACGTTAGACTTACATAGTGCCTTTGTATGATTAATCTAGACTTTGACTTACCTATTCGGATTTAAGATTGGCTGTTGAGGTTATGTTTTAGATATTGTGACCCTTCTCACGAGTCATGATTTGAGATTTGAGATCTTTGGGTTAGTAAACCCTGTGACGACCTGTCTTACTCAGTCAACGGTAAGCCGGGTTGTTACAGTTGGTATTAGAGCCGACTCGCGACCGTGATTAATCCTTAGGGTTAGTTCGGCATACAATGTTGGGAACCAGGAAAAGCATGATATGAGGACTTAGATGTTCATGAAGTATAATAAGAGATAGGAACAGAAGTAAATATGATTATGGAATTAAGTAGGTATTTGAGTTTATTAGGTTTTCTTAGAAATGTAGGATGTGAGGTGTAAGGATTACGGGGTAAAACGGGAAACGCTTTATCGATTGCTCGTGATGGTTGGAAGATTCAGTTTGCCGATGCGATGTTTGAAGTGCTTTCTGAAGATGCTTACGTGTTGTTTATTGCAGTTCCTCGTCGTTTGTCGTTATAGTAGCTTGTATAGTATGTCTTAAGATTGCGAATCATTTCACCTTGTTGCTAGCTCCTTACCATCATTATTTGTCGATCCACGATTATGATTATAGTTCGTTGCACGAAAGCAAGCTAAGGTTATATGGTTGTGAAGAATCGATATTATTTTGTTGCAAACGAGTTGAGCTTTGAGAATGTTTGTAATATTTTAGGAGAGTTAGTGAATAGAAAATAAAGCAAGTCATTGTGAAAGAAGAGCCTATGATAAGAGCAGTTGATATTGATTTCAAAGCCTAGTGATAGAGTTGCATATAGTATACATATTTTGACGTTAGCGATGAAAGTTTTAGTGTTGTTGGATCTTGTCATACATTATTGTTGGTTTGGATATTAGAACCTATAGGTTTAATAGAGTGATAGAAACCGTGTAATTATCATTACAGATGTATATCCGGTTCCGACCCGGTTTAAACCGGGTACCCGGAATCCGGATACCGGGTTTAAACCGGGTCGAAAACGGGGTACCCGGTTTTGTGCCTTGAATAATTTTTTTTTCCTTATTTTTTTTAAGCATTTTTATATATAATTCAACTACAAAAATTTTAGAAATACTTAACTAATTAACTTACTAATTGGTTTAAAATACAACCCATAAGCTAAAGTTTGAAACTTTAATTTATATAAAAAATCAGTACAGCTAAACTTTAATTTATATAAAAATTAACTTACTAATTGGTCAGTACAGCTAAAGTTTGAAACTAATTAGTAGCATAAGCAAAATACTTAACTAATTAACTTACTAATTGGTCTAAAAATATCAGTAGCATAAGCTAAACTTTAATTTATATAAAAATTAACAGTAAAGCTGCCGTCCAATGAATCCTGAAATTTTTTTTTTTAAATTAAAAATTCGGATACCGGGTACCCGGTTTTTAAAAAATGCGTATCCGGTTCCGACCCGAATATCCGGTTTATAAACCGGGTACCCGGTCCGGAATATCCGGATTTCATAATTCGGGTCAAATATCCGGTTTTTAAAACCGGATACCGGATAAAGCGGGTCGGGTTTTTGAATTCGGATATTTTTGAGCACCCCTACTTAAACTTGAGGATTGTTAAGTAAAATGTGGTTTGGTTGATATTTTGCAAAGATTACATTTCACATTTATAATTTTGGGTTATAATGATTCAAGACTATATGATTAAGGAAGCGAGTAAGGAATATTGTGAGCATCTTATACGGAATTTTGGTAACTATGTTTGAAGTTAAATAGTATTAGAGATGAAATAAGTGAAGAGTTGTGTGTATTTTTTTTATCAAGACTTGTTGGGAAAAGGAATCTTTTATCATTAAGAAAATACAATATTCCAAGGGTTCGTGTCCGGAAAAATTGAAGAAGAATTCATGGTTAAAGGTTGACTACAATATAAAGACAATTTGATGATTTGAAGAGTAAGATGATTAATGTTTCATAAGGATAAGTTTTGGAAGTTTTGGAAGTTTTGATGTTTTGATAATATTTACTGGCATAGTTATATCAAAATTTATGAATTGAATAATAAGAAGGTTATCCTTGGATAAAGATAAACAAGTCTTAGGGTGTATATTAAGAGTTTTGTTTGTAAACCGACTATGGTAGAATTAATAGTTTTGTAATTTATAAGTATTATCAAAGAGGTGATTGACATTGCTTATAAGGTTGTTATGTTAATAGTTAGCTGGTAAGATGGTATATTAAGTTTACGATTGTTTGAAATCCTTGAGCCATAGGTGTAATAGCTTATCGACTTGCGTTACTAGCGTCCTTTGAACAATTCATGGCTTATTCCACATATCGCAGCTGAGACATTACATCAGAGAAGACTCACACGTTCTCCCGCCCGAACAATAACTAATCCTTGATGACATGTTGCAGTGCGAGGTGACACTTGCTTAGATTATAGATAGGATGACACGCAATACACGTCGAAGTAGTGTAGCGCTTGTGAAGTGCGATGATCTAATCATGTTATCGAAAAAGTCACATGGGAAGCAGACGATGCTATGAAACACATTTATTCTTGGTTACATGCTCTAGTAGTATTAAGCTTATCGTTATAACTGTTACATCTCCATAGGTTGCTAAGAGGTAAATTCTTAGACGAACTTTATTCTAAGTTGGGTAGAATTGTAAGATTTCTATGAATATTAAGTTTTAGTAATAATAGATCATGATGGAAGCTTTAAGTTGGTTAACATATTTTCGAATAGCAGGATATTTGAAAATGTTTAAGACACGACTTTGAGGCTTAGTTTGACTTCGAGGACGAAGTTTGTTTCAAGTTGGGTAGAATGTAACATTTGGGTTTTTTATAATAATAATTAAAAAAAATTAAAAATTAAATCTTATAATAAATAATAATACCCAAACCCCAAGATTTACCTTCCTTTTCGTGTAAACCCAAAATACCCAACCAACCTTTACTTTTTCCTTCTACTCATTCAAAAACCAATAACCTTCACAAACCCATGAACACTCCCTCTTTGTGCGACAAAATCGAGCAGCCATGAAAGCCCACCTTCTTCCTCTTCTTCTTCCCTTCCATTCGAACTCAGTTCCTCATCTTCCTAGAAACTGATCGAATTCGGCCATGGCAACAAATCTTTGAAGCTTTCGAGTTCCAACAATTGAACACAAGAATTCCAATAAGTCTTTTCAATTGCCATTAATGTTTGAAGAAAACAAGATCACTCTTCCTCTCCTTCTGATTTGCGAGAAAGAAATATAATAGGTATAATCTCCTTCCTTAATTTCTTTCTATGATTTTCAAGAACAATAACCCAATCTTGATTTTCTCATACTCTTCCTTTCAAGTAAAATGAAGCACAACAACACCATGAATTTTGCCCAACGTATTGGTATCGGTGCTCCTGTTTATCTTACTGTTGTATGGCTTTCGAAAATTTGAGATTACTTGCAAAATTTCGGTAAACTCCTTTATTTACTTTATTCTTTTATAAATCTAGAATTTATATACTCATATTCCTATTTTCCTATTATTTTCTTCTTTTTTTTTTGTTATCTCAATTCTCTTACCATTCATAAGTCTTAACTTAAACCATGAAGATGGATTTATCCTAAAACTATATTGATTATTCTTATTTAATTAATTGACCAAAATTAAGACTATAGCAAGTTCTTGGATTTTGAGATATTAGATAGTGATTGGAAATTATGGGTTTTACTTGGTGTATATTAATTTGATGTTCTTGAATAAATTAGGAGCTTCTTGTTGAAATCTTTACTTGTGGATAAAATAATTGTGGTCTATTTAATTGGATAGTTGGACAATCTTGTAAAATATGGATATTATGTTGATTGATAGCCTTAGGTGAAGTTGAGATTAATCATTTTTATTGGGAACACTGGTCAAGAATCAAAGGTTAAATAATTTAAAATCATAGATGGAGTAATACTTCATTATGAATAGTTCGATTATGGGCTTGAATGACTACTTTTGTGTTTAATAGATATATTGGTGAATTAAGGAATAGAATGTGCGCTATTATGATGGTTATAAATATTAGAACAAGAGTCTTGGTTAAGGTTTAGTTTTAGGCCGAAATGTAATAAGTTATATATTAGTATAGTAGTATCGAACGCTCTTTTGGTGACGTTATGTTACTGTCATGCTTCAGGATACGGCTACGTGACGAGCCCTTTTATTCAGCTGCTGTAAAATTGGTCTTGACTCTTGAAGCGACATTGTCGATGAGTAGTAACACTCCCTTAAAGGGGTCTTGCCAGACTACTGTTTTGAAAATGTTTTCGTTATCAAATTGTTTCGAACTGTTGATTATTGATGATGATTCGGATGTGAATGATTAAGTTGATTATGATATGGTCAATGGATCGAGTTGCGAGCTGGTCATTGACGGAGTTGAGGGACATCGTCCCCTACTCCCTGATTTTGAGGTGAATTTTCATTTAAATATTGACTAGCCTCACCCGAGAGCGACATAGTCATAGAGCTATGGGGCACCTCTCAAACTAGACTCCCTGTGCGCACATAGATCTAAGGAAAGGATGCTGCTTTTAAACCGATGTTTTAAATTACAATGTTTTGTTGTTTTGGATTGTTACTTCTCATTCAGTTTAATCTGACCCCTTGTTGTTTCCATCTTTTAGATTGTTTACAGGTCAATACCAGTCGGGAACGATGGGATAACGGAGGTGATTAGAGTATACCGTGAAGATTCATTAGATTTAAATTCGTATAGAAGTTGTAGTGTTTGTATTGGATTTTAGTAGGTGTGTAATAGTCTTTGTAAATTGATTACGTTAGACTTACATAGTGCCTTTGTATGATTAATCTAGACTTTGGCTTAGCTATTCGGATTGAAGATTGGCTGTTGAGGTTATGTTTTAGACATTGTGACCCTTCTCACGAGTCATGATTTGAGATTTGAGATCTTTGGGTTAGTAAACCCCGTGACGACCTGTCTTACTCAGTCAATGGTAAGCCGGGTTGTTACTCATATATCAGACTACCCTTTATAATCCCTGCCTCCATAATAGCAGAATCCATACTACTTAAGAAAAAAGAAGAAAAGAGAAAGAAAGAGAGAAAAAGAAACAGAAAACCGGTAAAGATGCCGGAAAAAACTCCCTGAAGGAGAGAAACGCTAGTACTAACTAGAGACAACCCTTACTCTTAGATAGAGAAAGGACTTAGAATATAGTATTAGGGGTTGATGCATTATTTTATACATTTCTATTAACAATAGTACAAATGAAATTATTAAAATTTTAATGTCTTAGTATGAACTATGAAGTATGATGACATATTATCAGCTGAATTTTCTTGTACATGTGGATATGTGATTAAAATGAATTGATCAATGTTATGGCTTGTGTGTTAAGGTTATGTAGTTGCTTATTCCAGCACCTTTGAGATGTACTCTCCAAAAAAAAATTTGAATAAATCCTGGATTCATGCACCCAAACAGTTCGAATCACCATAAAGTAATCCTATTAAAATTAGGATTATGATGGTTTTAAGAGGTATCATGAAGCAAAAGTAGTAAACTTTTTTTTTGGGAAAAAAAGTTGTAAACTTGAGTCAACATTACTTGATGAATTTATTAAGAAAGCTACCTGATTCCATGTCCAGGACCACAATAGATCAAAAAAATGGATATAAGGACAATATGACTCTAAGAAATTCGGCTTACCTCCCAGTGTTGCATCATTGTGAACACGGTGCCCACCTTTTAGGAAGGGATTTCAAAGTGTCACTCTTCATGTACATAATACATGGGTGGTTAGCGAGAAATCTCAAAAACAAGTTAAGGCTCTACATTTAAGCACATGGTCTATACAATCCAATGTAAGTCAAGAGGACATGCCCAATTGACCCTAAAAAAACACTATGACAAACAAATTACAAATACAAGTCACTTAGATCCTAAAGCTAAGCAATAGTTGTAGATGCTGCTAGCAGGTATCATGGACCAAGTGAAGCTACTACAGTAGCCTCAGATCGACAAGCGACAGTAAGAACACAGTAGTGGAAGCCCCTTTCCTAATGCAGCCCCGAGACACCAATGAATTTGCAGAAGCTGTCGTAGTGTGAGGTAGTAGCAGTCTGCATGTCTGCACATCTTCTGCGTGCGATGTAGCTGTCTGCACTTCTACTACACAATCCAAATATTTGCGATCCCTATTGTGCATCTATGTGAGCAGTAGCACCACACCATATAATGTGAATCTAATATTAGAAAGAATTCAACTAAATTACGGCCATAACCAAAATTATAAAGTTTCAAATGTAGCTAATAATTAAGTACCAAAAAAATCACTACATGAATCAAAACCAAGCACTTAATCAACTATAAGCACTAAATTAAATAAAAATTTAATATTTAAAAAGGATAAAATGACATACAATTTAAATTATCATAAGCCAATTATATTACTCCATGATAAAACTGATTAATATTTTAAATTCATTTTGTACATCAATGAAAAAAAAAACCCTAATTTTGACCATTAACATTCAAAGACAATGATGATAAAGGTCCAAGTACTCCAATATTTCAATACAGAAACCCTCCACGCCTATAAAATATCATATCCTAAAGTCACCAAATCTACACAAAAAAGAAACATTGCAACAAAACCCACACAACATTTAATAATAAAAAGTAAATTAATCATAGAAGTTCAAAACATAAAAAAGATAACTTTAACCCCATTTTCAACAATCAATTCTTACATCTCCTATGTCTATAACAATTTACGTAACAAAACCTATAAATAAAAGATTTCCGGAAGAGGCTCCAATTAACGAGTTACTAACCCCAGTAACAATAAATTCGTTCAAATGTGTTAATCATTGATTTACTTAATAAAATCACCAATCAAAATATCAAAGCTTCTGAAAAAAAAAAATCAAAATAGCACAAATAAAATTAAACCACCAAAAAAGGTGCCAACTAATAAGGATGGTAACAGCAGCCTGACTCAAATCCGATTCAACAACAAAAGAGTCTATAAAAAGCCTAATTTTTCAACCCACAAAAAGCCCAAAACAAACATGAGATTAAGAACTTAAAATAGTCAAAAAGCCAAAAACGTAATTTTTAGGGATGCAATTCTCGATTCAGTACCTTAGTTTGATTAGGCTTGAGTTCGAACTTGGTAAAGTCTATCCTTTTAAACTCAACTTGTAATCACCAAGAAAAAGACTATCTCAGTCATCCCAACAAAATCATTTTTAAGGCATTACCCAATTAGGGCTTCTAATTAAATTCTCAATTCTTTCCATAATTAATTTTTCTGAATAAAAAAGAGTGAAATGAACAAATTATCAAAAATGACTTTAGATAACACATATTGGGAAAACATTTTGATATCAAACTTCTTAAAACTATTAGGTAACACTTTTGTAACACTTTATTCTTTAAGTAACACAATTATTATATTTAACACTTTTAAAATTAGTAACACTTATATGTAACACTTTCAAATGTGGTAGCATTAAGATGTAGCACTTTAAAAGTGGTAACACTTATATGTAACACTTTAATAATTTGTAACAATGATATGTAACACTTTCAAATGTGGTAGCACTAATATGTAACACTTTAAAATTGGTAACACTTGTACGTAACACTTTAATAATCGGTAACTCTAATATGTAACACTTTAAGAATTTGTAACACTAATATGTAACACTTTAAAAATGGGTAACACTACTTAATATGTACTCCCTCCATTCCTTTATGTTCCTCAACCTTACTATAACGGGTAGCTTCAACAGTTTTTCCACTTTAGAATATTTTCTATTTTTGAAAACTTTTTATCTCACTTTTACCCCTTAAAACCCCACTTTCCTTACTTCACACTATTTTTTAATTATGGGAAATTATCATTGGTGCCCCTGAGGTATGCGTTTTTATCAATGGTGTATAAACTTATTTTTTTATTCCAATGGCACCCCTGAGGTTTAATGGTAATAACAACCGTGAACTTTTGTACTTTTTCCGTTAACTAACCGTTAACTTTGATTTTATTATATATGGAAATTATCATTGGTGCCCCTGAGGTTTAAGGGAAATTATCATTGGTGCCCCTGAGGTATGCGTTTTTATTTCAAACTTAACAGTTAGTTAACGGAAAAAGTACAAAAGTGTCACGGTTGTTATTACCATTAAACCTCAGTGGTGCCATTGGAATAAAAAAATAAGTTTATACACCATTGATAAAAACGCATATCTCAGGGGCAACAATGATAATTTCCCTTTAATTATTTTTCTCTCACATACTTCCAATACAATCATTACTCACACTACTATTTAATTATTTTTTCTCTCATAATTCAAATACAATAATTACTTTCCACTACTATATAATTAAAATAATACCCACTACCACAAAAGATTCTTTCTTTCTTAATATTTGTGAAAAACCCAAAGTGGTAGATCAAAAATAAACGGAGGGAGTAACACTTTTTACAAGACTAACCCATTTGTAACAATATTTTACTTAAATTATTTTTTATTTTTTTTTAATTTTTAAAATCAAAATTGACAAAATAACTTTTGAGTTTTAGTTAATTTAATCTTTTTACAATAATGATACCGGCCCCATACTATGTTTAATATTTTATATTATCCAAGGTAGGGCTACTTAATTTTTCAAAATTTACAACTATTAAATAATTATCCAAGATATATAGCTTTGAATGATTTAGATAAGATTATATAATGTGGTAAGTATTTATAGTTGTTTGCAAATAGGAATATATACATTTGATTTCATAACAAATCACTTATATCATGCATCTCAGTTGACAGTGGGTGCAAATCAATATTAGATGTGATGGGGCACATTGATTGCGTGTACGATTCCTTCAAGCATCAGTTAATTGCAAATTTTTAGTTTTGGATTATTTACCAACTACAGTCTCTAAGTTTACTCAATTTCAAATAAGCAGCCGCAAACTTTTTTTTTTTACCAACTACAGCCTCCAACTTAAAAAATATGACATCCGGACAGCCAAAACATCCAAAACAAAGGTTAAAAATGGGATTAAAATAGGGTGTTTTGGTTGTCTCGATGTCATGTTTGTTAAGTTGTAGGCTGTAGTTGGTAAAAAACAAAGTTTGCGGCTGTTTATTTGAAATGGAGTAAACTTAGAGGCTGTAGTTGGTAAATGATCCTTTTTTTAAAGTATTACATTAGCTTAATCGATTAAATGAAAAAGTTTTACCTAATATGAAAAAGATGTTACCTTATCCTCAACAAAGTGTTACATAAATTAGTTCAAAGTGATACATTATTAGAAAGTGTTACAATAGCTTAATTGATGAGATGAAAAAGTAATACCTAATTATAAAAGTATTACATAAAAAATGATAAGTAACACTATAAAAATGATGCATACAAGTTTGTTAGGATCGGGATTCTACGTAGGATCGTTAAGGGGGTAGGATCGAAATATGTAGAATCGAATTGTAGGATCGTGTGATCCTACAAATATGCATTAATATGCTTAAGATAACTAATTTTCAATTGTATTTCTTCTTTTTTTATGTTTTAAGGTTTAAATAACACTTATTTGATCTCAACTATTAAGTTTTGTAAAAGATATCTTTAATAATCATTTTTAAAATGCGAATAAAGAAAGACATGAATTTTAGTCCTACTGATATAAAATTGTTTACATATGTATACATATATATACATAAGTAAAATCTGGATTATATGAAATTTTTATACGATTGAAACTACCCCTGTAGGATCGGATCTTAAGATCGTAGGATCGTAGAATCGTGTTATGATGCTACTACTCAAATCCTGGAGCTAGGTAGGATCGTACGATTCTATCAATTTAAGATCCTACCTACGATCTAGATCGGTCGCCTAATTTTGGATCGTAAGATCGTAGAATCGTTGATCAGGATCGAGATTCTAATAACCATGGATGCATATGCAAAAAAGTGTTGACTAAAGTTATTTAAAATAACACTTTAAAAGTGTTACCATATGCATGTAAAAGTGTTACCTAAGTGAATAGGTAACACCACTAGACGTAGCAACCAAAAAAGTGTTACTTTAGGTCTATAGTAGCACTTTAAGCACTTTAGGTTACACTATTTGGATGTTACCTAAAACCGATTGTGTAGTAGCTAGGATCACGATCATCATCATTATCATTCTGATTAAGGTAAAATCAAAATATGATACAATAAAAAAAATAATTGACACATAAATTTTTCTGTAAAATCAAAGCCAAAGATGAGCAGTTTGATTAGGAATCTAACTACAAAGTACAAGAAAGACACAACTTTTGACGAATTCATCTGTAGTAAAAACATTATGGTTGACACATAAATTGCAAAGTTTTTGAGAAACCAACACGAGTTACCATTGAAGACAAAATATAGTCTTCAATCAAAAGACCTAAATATTGCTTAAAAGGGCGAGAATAATAAGTTACCATTCATGTTTGGAAACATATTTAAGCAACGAATATGTAGGTGCAAAAGATCAACAACACTTCAAGTTATTTTGCATATCTCTATTTGTATGATAGGAAGAGTTCTTTTGCTTAGAGTCTCACTTTGATTATGTAACACCCCGGCCCAACGGACTTCCGGTCACTACTCATGCAGATTGGCCCCACAAACCAACACAAGTCTTTCCAGCGCACTTTGGCCTCACTCGTGCGCACCCAGGAAAACTTCTTAGAAGGTCACCCATCCTAAGATTGCTCCCCACCTAACACGCTTAACTGTGGAGTTCTTAGCAAATGAGCTCCCATGAAAAGAAGATGCACCTTGTTGATATGAGTAGTCTATCAATCTTTTTTCAAGCTAAATCTGGGGGTATCACAGATTACACTATCTATTTAAGACAAAATATTATAAACATTGGCCATACCTCGCATCCAATGTTAGCAGTTTCATCCTTGCGGTTACTTGATACCTGAAATATCAACTTTTCAAAATCATATGATCTCAAATACGCCTGTAAAACACAGTTACAAGTATGTGTATTATACTGTAAACCCCATCTATTCAACAACTCAAAATACCAATCATTTATTTCTACATTAAAAAACTTATGACATTTCGAATGACTCATACACAATTTTTTATATTGTGTTCACTATCTGCATCCAATGCAATGGTAGCTTCATCAAGAATCAAAATGGCTAATCCTTGAGAATAGCTCAACCTATAGCAATCCGCTTTTTATGTCCAGCACTAAGCAAATCATCATCATTACTGTGTCAGCCGCTTGTAAAGAGAATGAAAAGAATTATCAAATGACTCAAAATTGAAGATATCAAAAAGAAAATTCAAGAGTTTTACCTTGTTTTGTTTTGCATGTTACCTGGTTTTTAATATATAATTAATATAAGTAACGTAAACTTGATAGGGGATCAAACACAAACAAGAAATGTTTATTTGAATTCTCCAGATACATAATTTTACCGAAACTCAATTTACATATAGAACAAATGCACCAAATTGAGTTACATCTTACCTGCCAAAATTGAAAACTTAGTGAAAGGACTAATGAAGATATAATATTGTAGATTAGTATAAGCATTATCCAGGCATAATGAATCCTCACTTAATTTACATTTGTGCTACCAGATTTATTTGGAAGCTTAAAAGATTACATTTTTAACCATATTGACGAATAAAAAAAGGTGTGATTCAAGAGTTTGACATGGAAATATATAGTATACATGAAAGAATAATTAAACTCTAACCATGTTGAAAACTCAAAAGCAAAATTTAAAGAATAAGATCCATGTTTACCTCACATTCGACATTATAACAGGGACATATTCGGATCTACAAAAAAAATACATTAGTGACTGTGTTATTAATACCTGGATGACTCGATAGCATCATCAGGTATGCACTCAATAATGCACTTTTGGATTACGTGATTCCCATTTTGATCACGTACACAGTGCGTCACACGGCCATCTAGCTCCATAACCATCTTTTTCTGTTAGTCTAAATGGACAACTACAATTACAGGATAAGTGAGTAAAGCAAAATGAGAAAAACATACATGAATAGTGGCACAATCTCGATACAACGCAAATTTAAATGTTTTCATATTCCTCTAACAGAGATATGAAAACAATGATTGTAGTTGATAATCTTACAAGTGAATTGATTGTGGTTGAAACCGAAGCCCCCATACGAGAATAAGTTTAAGACATTGCTCAATTTAATTGAAGAAAATTTATTGTGGAAATTATTTTTGAGAATCTAATAGTTAATAGCTCTTTTAAACAACATAGAAAATTTGGTACAGTCCTCAAAGAACCAATTACATAAAAAAAAAAACAACCACAACAAGAACCTTGATCCTAAAAGCTTAGAGATATTTCAAAATAGATATAAGAAATGATAAATTACAAACACAAAAAATTTTCATGCTTGATACTTACACTCACATTAGGTTGTGTCTGGAGATTCTTAAATGCTAGGTAAGGCCATTTAAGTAAAAATAAATTGAATCACTGATAAAGTAATTTTTAAAGAAAATAGGTCATTATCAAGGATAAAATCCAACAATTTCTATGGGTATAAAGATAAAATGAATTCCATTTGCAATTTGTTGGTTGTGACTATATCAGAGATGTTAGAATGCAGATTATTACAAAATTAATTGTGACTGAATCATGGGTGTAAGAAAGCCTTTTTACAGGGGTTTCTGCAACTACGACCAAAATTACAACTTTGCATAAAGGGCAAATTATCACACATCCTAAATACAAAATTACATAAAACTATTTTCAAAGAGGAGTGGGAGTCATAGTTAATGCAATATTTTTTAAGTATTTATCAAGCAGAAGAGCACAATAACTTTGTAGCAATATTCAATTGTGTTAAATTTGAATTCTACATAAAACCACCAAGTTCCGTACATAATTTGAAACAATATTAGTTCCTACTTTCAATCCTACTATATGCAACGAAAAAAAGGAAATGAAAAAACTCAATTACCAAAACTACAAAAAAGTGAAAGGAACTCACATCAAGCCCTAAAAATCGAAAAGCGTCTAGATGCACCGAAATTCCATTGTTCTCATCCTCTTCTTCTCTAACTGTAATAAGAACCCAATAAAGGAAAAATGGGAAAGCAGGAAAGGGGATGGAAATGAGAAAAAAGAAAATGCAAAGCATAGAAGGCTGATGTAAAGGAAAAAGTTGGTGAGCAGTATTTTAACAGCTCACAATGAACATTATTCAACTCTTTCTCTCTCTCTTTTTATATTTAGATTAGATATGTATAGAACTTTATCAAAATTAATAATCACAAGTAGGATATAGATGAATTTAATACAACACGACGGAGGAATTGGTATCGTGTTTTCTTCTTTTGAGATATGGTTGAGTAGAACTCAATGATCAAAAAATTAAAGCAAACAACCTCCATCAAGCGAGGATGAGAGATTAGCATCAGTAAAAAAATATTGTTATTGGGTCAACCAGCCCTAAATTCGTGGGCTAAGTCAAAGGGCCCAACAAACTCATTCCACATCCTGACTCAGCCCACCTATGGGTGAAATTACCAAAATACTCCTAAAATCGCTAACCAGATTAGTTGTTGCCTATATAAACTCGCATTTATTGCCCTTTACGATACGCTTTTTCTCTCTCTACAGCCACTCTCTCTCTAGCATTCATTACTAGTTCCATTAACCGACCACTAACTTGAGCGTCGAAAGGGCTTTTTGGATGCAGCCCCTGAACAAGTAACTCTGTTCGTTTTGTATGTATCACTAGTGGAAAAAACGTCAATGGCTGCGGTTTTTTGACCGTTATTGGCTGCGGTTTCACCTCGCATCCCTTGGAATAGCAGCAAATGAGATTATATTATTGGCTGAGGACATTACAACTGCAACCTTTAGTCATTTTTCAAAATAAAAAAAAAACCATTGGCTGCGGACATATACAACCGCAGCCCTTTAGTCATTTTAGAAAATATACAAAATCAAAAACTGAAAATGAACCCAGAAAACGATGATCATGCAAACTATGAACATTAAACATCAAAAAAAAAAAAAAAAAAAAAAAAAAAAAAAAAAAAAAAAACCCAGAAAACTAAATCTAAAAGAACATATATCAAACATAAAATCAAATGACTAAATAAAAACGATCTAAAAATACATCAAAACGAAATAAAAACGAGATAATAAACTAAGATCCAAAATCTAAAAACGAAATAATATCTAAAGATTCTAAAGATCTACAACCCAGAACATCATAAAATTGAAATAAAAATACATCAAAACAACATAAAAAACGAATTTTACATCAAATTTACAAAAAAGAAACGAAGAACCTAGAACTTCAAGGTTTCTTCAAAATCTTCAAGGACGCCAAAATCTTCGAAATTCAGATCTGAATTTTGAAGAAAATTCTCGCCAAAATCTTCGAAATTCAGATCTGGATTTTGAAGAAAATCTTCAACGTTTCTTCATCAAATTCTCGCCATTTAAGTTGAGATCTTAGGGTCTTTTGGAAGGTTTTGAAGAAAATCGATTTTGATTAGGAAGAAAATTGATTAGGGTTTTGAAGAATGATGAGGTGCCGGTTTTGATTAGGGTTTTGAAGAAGGTTTTTTAGAAGATTTTAAAGGAGAGTTAGGGAAAACTTAGGATGTTTAGAAGATTTTGAAGGAGACTTAGGGAAAACTTAGGATTTTTAGAAGATTTTGAAGGAGACTTAGGATGATGAGGCGCTGGTTTTTTAGGTTTGAAGAAGATGACGGTTTAGAAAGAAGAAGGAGATGAGGCGCCATGGATTAGGGTCTTTTAGGTTTGAAGAAGATGAAGGTTTTTTAGGTTTGAAGAAGATGAAAGAGCATAAGTGTTTTTTAGAAAGAAGGAGGGTTTTTTTTTTATGAAGAGAGAGAACAAAATTTAAGAATAGGAGGGTTATAGTGAGCTAAGAACGGCGCCTCTCATTAAGAATAAGAACAAAATTTAGGGTTTGGCTTTTTTGGGCTGGGCTTTAGGCTGCGGACATATTGAAAAACCGCAGCCCATGACTTATTTTAATTTTTGGCTGCGGACAAGGAAAAAAACCGTAGCCTATTCTATTTTTTTTTAAAATTTTACATATTGGCTGCGTATACTCTATAACCGCAGCCAATAAGCCGCAGCCAATAAGCTTTTTTCCACTAGTGTATTGTCATATTAGAGATATTCTTTTATCATAGAGTTAGCTCTTTAGGTATTTTTCCATCATCAAGGTTACCTTTAATCCAACACGTGACTTAAGAGAAGTTGAAGAAAAGGGCGCAAGTTGAACTTAATGCTCGATCCTTTGGATTTGGTGACTTTGATGGAAACACATACCTGATTTCAAAGAAGTTAAGAAAGAATTTGCATGACGACATGGAGTTAGAGGACAATGGAATGTATCTCAGAATTTCAGTTCTAGATGGTTTGGTGGCATCCTTTGATCGTCAAGTTCATGAATCAGCTGTTGATGTAAGTTATATTATATTTTTCGCATTTAATTTTGTATTTACATCGTAAAGCATTAATTCATATTTGCATCATAACACAAGTAACACATTTTCAAACTAAAAGTAACACTTTATATCCACAACACATTCATATGACTTGGATTAAATTAAACTATTTTTATTTGTTAAGGAACTTATGGAGGAAGTGAACAAGATAAAGAGGAATATGGAAATTATTACAACACCATTTATCAAGATTATTGAAGCTTAAGGCAAAATAGAATCAAGTACAAGAGGTTAGACAATCATCAGATTCAGATCACCTACACTATCACAATGGTACTCCGACCCGAAAGTGTTTAAGGAGATTGATGAAAAGGTTGGCAGGATTAGAGTGGAAAGAAAAAGAACTGTTGATATCGACCAACCTAACCTCGACTTGGGAATATCTGATCTTGATACAACACCTCCACCTCCATCACCTCCGAAGATGATTGGAAAGAAAAGAGCAAAAAAGTAGTTTTGTAATGTACTGATGTTGTGTAGTTTGACTAAACCTTTAGGCTAGTTTGTAAATGACTCTATATTTTGCAAAACTGAACAGTATCCCAAACTACTTTTTTGTAGTTTGTAAATGACTCACTTTGTGATGCTTTTTAATTATAGAAATGCAAATATTAAGATGCAAATATGTGATGCTTTTTTAATTACAATGTGATGCTTTGCTGATAATTATGTGATACTTTCCAGGTTCTCATTAATACACATGTGATTTTTTATTCATGCTTTCTTAACACACATGTGATGTTTTGTTAATTAACATGTGATGCTTTACTGATAAATATGTGATACTTTCCTAATAATATGTAATGCTTTATTCATGCTTTCTTAATACACATGATGCTTTCTTTATTAACATGTGATGTTTTACTGATTAATATGTGATACTTTCTTAATGATATGTGATGCTTTCCAGGTTTTCATTAAAGACCAAATCATAATGTGAGGCTTTATTCATGCTTTCTTAAGACACATGTGATGCTTTCTTAATATACATATGATGCTTTCTACATAAATATGTTATTTTTTCTTAATAATCATGTGATGATAAACTTGTGATATATTCTTAATGTACTGAACCCTAAACATGTGTTAAACATGTGATGCTTTCTTAATTAACATGTGATGCTTTCATAGTACACATGTGATGCTTTTTTAATTAGCATGTGATATTTTCTTAATAAACATGTGATGATAAACCTGTGATTCTTAATGTATGTAACCCTGAAAAGTAGATTCTTAATGAACATGGACTGACTTTGTTTAGTTTGACTAAACTTTTTGGCTAGTTTGACTAAACTTTCTTAAGAATTTGAGGCTTCAAAGCCAAGCCTTTTTGTATTGCGCTTTCTATTTACTTTTCTTTCTCCCTCTATTTCCATGGACTCCACTTTTTGGCTCATCTTCTCTTGCCAATTTCCACTCCCTTTTGTTATTTCACTATTACTAACTCTCGTATGGAATTCCATACAACATTTTAATCTATTGATAATCATGGGAAATTAGAGATATAAATGTATCTTAGCAATCATATGTTCATATTTATAGAAATAATGGAAAACCTATACATATTAGAAATAAGTTTATTATATGTGATTCTTTTTCTATTAACTATGAAGGTGCAAATCTGTGATGCTTTCTTGATAAACATGCGATGCTTTCGACATAAACATGTGATGCTTTCTAAATAAACATGTGATGATAAACCTGTGAATCTAAAAAGTAGATTTGTCATGGACTGACTTTGTGTAATTTGACTAAACTTTTATAAACTTGTGATTCTTTTCTACATAAATATGTGATGCTTTCTATATAAACATATGATGTTTTCTTAATAAACATGTGAATTCTAACCTGTGATTCTTAATTAGCATGTGATGCTTTCTTAATTAACATGTGATGCTTCTTGAATAAATATGTGATGCCTTTTATAACCTTATGATGCTTTTCTTAATTATTATGAAAATGCAAACATGTGATGCTTTCAACATAAATACGTGATGCTTTCTAAATAAACATGTGATAATTTCTTGATTAATATGTAATGCTTTCATAATTGCAATGTGATGTTTTCTTAAAAAACTTGTTATGCTATCTTGATAAAAATGTGATGCTTCTTTAATAAATATGTGAGGCTTTTGTTATTGCAATGTGATGCTTTCTCAATAAACATGTGGCTCTCTTTAATGACCAAATCAAAATGTGATGCTTTCTTCATAAAGATGTTATGCTTTTTACATAAATATGTGATGCTTTCTTATTACAGATGTATATATATACGTGATGTGATGCTTTTATACTAACCTTATGAAGCTTTTCTAAATAATTATGAAGATGCAAACATGTGATGTTTTCTTCATAAATACGTGATATCAAAATCAACATGTAAAGCAGCAACTTGTAAATCAAATCAACATGTAAATGTCAAATAGCAACAAAGAAGAAACTTGTAAACATCAAAGCAACCCAAAATAACTTGTAAAGCAGCAACATTTAAATAGCAAAAGCAACCTACACACATTTTGAAAGTTAGTTAATATAAATTAAATATTTTTCAAGAGAAAATCACCAAAAAATATTCATACTCCAGTTAATCTTAAGCTAAAACTTACTTTGTAATTATCGTGCCAAATAAAAAGCTTTTCCCAAAATAATGTTATTATTGAAACCGAGTGTGAGGATTATTAAGAACTTTTCCCTACACTTTTCCCAAATACAATATGTAATCTCAAAAGAAATTATCAACCAAAAAAATTATAACTTTAAAAAGAAATGACACTATCATGAAAAACTTACGAAGAATCTTTGAATTACTTGATCCTAGTGGTTTCCTCTTTGCGTGAGTATGAGCTTCATTAGGTGCTTAAATTGGAGATCTTGGTTCTCTTCTTTCCTCTCTTTGCTCTTATATATCGTTTTATTTTGCCTAGGCACACTTTTGGGTTTTCACCTTGCCGTTTTATTTTTACCTCATTGTCTTCTATTCTTTTGTCGCACTACTTACTAACGTAACCTCTTGTTTTTGCTTAAGTATCTTTACATGTTTTCACTTAGAAAAGGCCCCTCTAAATTATGCCTAGGTGCCCACCCTTATGGGTTACTGCCTCCTCCATTCAAGATTAACTTGGATAGTGGGTGTTGGGTCTGAGTATGATGTATATTGAGACACAAAAAAGTTATTCATGGCTGAAACCATATTAGTCATTGAATACATTGTGTCTTCCAAGTAATCACCTTGTTGTTGTAATTAGGGGTGAACACGGTCCGATTTGGTCTGGTCTGACACTAAAATCAGACCAAACCAGAAATTCCGGTCTGAAAAATTTACAGACCGGACCGGACCGTTTAAATCACCAGACCCGACCGGACCAAATCGTTTTACAACGGTCCGGTCTGGACTGGTCTACGGTTTTTCATTTTTAGAGTTTTATCCAAATTAATACATGTATTTATGCAAATATTTCACACCTACAATTAATAAATATAATAATTTGAAATTAGTTAATAGTATTAACATCATTCATGTATATATTGCTATATAAAAATAACTACATCTTAAAATATTTAAGTAACAACTTAATTTTTTAAATACAAAATTATGATTTTTGACCATAGAACGGTTTGCGGTCCGTTCTGGTCTGAAAAATAAAAAACCGAGACCAGACCGTAATTTAATTTGAAAAAAAACCAGACAAGACCATTTAAATCATAGACCAGACCAAATATTAAAATTCCGGTTTGGTCCGATTTGGTTTACGGTTTAGACCAAACTTTGTTCAGCCCTAGTTGTAATTCATTAAAATGAGTCCCAAATTTAAGTTGTGCATTCTTTATGGAAGCCATCCTAGCTTCCATAATGGAGTAGCATATAAATCTTGGGGCTACTATGGAAGTAGAGGTTTGTGTGCTACAATTCTTCTTTTCAACGCCAACTCTTTCTTGTTCTTCAAGGGTAGGTAAAGTTGAGCATGGGTTGTATTCTTTGAAATTATTGTGCACTCTCGAGGGAGTACCATGTACTTGATATTGTCTGCCCCAAAAAGCCACACATTTGAATTTTTAACGGGTGGACTCCATAACATTTATGCTTTCTTTAATGCATATAAGTTATAAAAATAGGAAGGGAGTTCATCATAGTCATAAGGGGCTCCTAAGGGTTTTAGAATTTTATTTTTATCTTTGTTTCTACGGACCTCAATGTCTAGATAGGCGGCTAACAAGGTGAATATCCCTCTCATGTTAATTTTTCCTTTGTGGGTTCTCCATGACAAAAGATTGTTGCACTAAGCAACCGGGTGACGAATATAAGTGAGGATGAGATATGTAGCTATTTTTACCTTTGATGTTCCATCTTTGGCCATGAGTTACGTGACCTCAAAACATACCCTAATTGTATGCTTCGTAAGTATCAAACCACCATGGATTTATGTCTGACATTGTTAATCATTGTGAAGTGTGGGAAGGTGAATATTGAAGATGGTGGTAGAATGTGTTTAAGATGGAAAATTAATTGCATCTTATATACACGGTAACTGTATTGTAATGTTGGCCTTTTGGCGGAAAAATTTCCCCTAGGTAAAATTTCAATTTCCCTTAATTTTGAGGTATTCAAAATAGTATTTCCCTTCATTTAGAGGTGTACAAAACAAATCTAATGTCCCTAAATTTACCCGATCTTGTAATTGAACCCAATTCTATCCGATCAAAAGTAATTTACAGTTATGTAATAAAATAATATTGTCACAAAGCACAATTTCAAACCCACTCAAACACCTAACTCAAAATCAACCCAATGACCCAAATAAACACCTCTATCTTCATTTCATATAATGGCATATTTCTTTTTGTAACTGAGGCTATGACAAACTTCTAACCATTTTATTAATTATGTTATTTTCTCTCCCCGATTATCCTACAATTAATTATTTTTATTTGAAACATAGAAACTAGAAAGGGTATGCATTTGTGCAATTGTCCAAAGGTGCAAGTAAAAAAAGCAGAATGTTGCACGTAACAAATTTTTAAAACAAAACAATTCATAGATTTCAAAATTTAAAAATGTTTATTTAACACAACTACATAAGCATTTAGATATTCAACAATCACTATTACGGCCCGTTGGTAGGTGGTAACAAAATGTGGTAATAAGAATGAAAACTAGTGTAATTTTGCTTAAAAAATCTCTTGGCTACTTTAATGGCTATGTTTGACAAGTTTCAATCATCTCATTTTTTTCATAAAATTTATTCTAATGTATTACCAATGGGAGATATGGTATTAGGTGGTAATGAAAATTTGTGAACAAAAAATTTTTTTTGTGATCAAAATTTCATTACCATGGTAATGACATAAAAGTTTTGATGAACTTTTACACTATAAACCATTCCTATTACCAACATTTAATACCACTAACCAAACGGGCCGTTACAGTTATTATAGCAATCAAAAGCTATGTTATTTAGACGGCAAACAGTTACCCAGTAATGCCAAAAACAGCCATAAAGAAGACAGAATGGTTGATTTGAAGATTTATTGAAGTATAAGCTCAACCAACTCCGCATATTGTCCTCTACATGATCCCTCAAAACTGTCTGCAACCAGAAAACTAAATAAACTACCAAAAATATTCATTAAAAACACAATAAACATATAATGGGTATTAATTAGCAAGTCACCATACTGCATGACCTCAAAACATTTAAAAACGTTGATAAATCACTTGAAACATTTGGCATCGAGCAGAGGTTCGCCCTCGAAAGGTTCAGCATCTTCAATCATTTGGCTCACCCGCTCCTTTTGGGCGTCGTCACTGAGGTCCACTTTCCTCCATTCATAGAGTTCCATGTCATAACATTCATCCAACACAAATTGAGGAATTTCTTGCCCACGAAACAGCCACAAACCCTTCACCTTAAATGGAGGTTCTGCACCAATCACTAGCATCTTCCCAAATGCATATTTACGAGCAAGATCCATTCTCTGCAAGAACCCACTTACTTTGTTCATAGTCACAAAGGAAACGGTGTTCTCTTCATTGTACTTATAATCACAGAACCATAGAGAGTACCCTTCTGGGTCATACATATCCCAAAATCCTGCAAAAACATCAATTTTACAAGATAAGTTTAAACAAACATTTCACTTGTACAACTATTTTTATAAATAAGCCCCGTATCAAAATGTTAAACTGCCATTTCAATGTTAATGAACTAGATCCACGTCGTCCAATCAAGCACAAATAACAAATTTAGCGTGCACAAACTTTCATAATTAAAAACTTTTGACAAAAAGATTATAGAACAGCAAATGGTGGTAACGACAATAGAAATATGCAAGGCAATTACACTGTGTCATTGCTGCACATAGTGTAAAAATGTGGTAACGGTTGAGATCACGGTAAAGGAACTATGATGCGGTAACGGGAGTGATGCGGTTATCATATCGCCTAGACATCGGTTCAAACCATAAGATATCCCTTAATGCAGCCCAAAATGCGATTTTTTTTACGCCATTAGAAGGTGGGAAATATCGGTTCGTTTGTTTTGAAATCCTATATAACGTGGCCGATGCGATGCGACGCAACCTTGTTTTTATTCTATGTTGCTGCATACGATAGTCGATCGTCAATACTCCATTTTATGTTTGAATATTCATTCAATGGTTAGTGTCTCTTATATCGATAATTACAAATGATGTTTGCTATCGATGTCGATCGGAAACATTGTTGTGACAACGTTAAAATTAAATCAGGTACACTTTTATTAATATAGAATCCCCCAAGGTGGGAGGCGGGGAGGCACATAATGATATTCGGGTAAATAGAATGTTCTATACCACATAAATTTAAAAGAGAACTAGAAAATTCAGTAAAGCAATCTGATATGCCACCAAAATCCATAAGTTAAACATAAAAAGACAGGAACTGAAGAGAGTAAAATAGTTTCACAAAGCCCGGAATAGTGAAACTTGAAAACAACCAAAAGTAGTTTCTTCTTTACCGCTTTTATTTTGACAAATTTTTTAAAAATTGTTTAATTAAACCATTTATCCGAACAGATTTTACTTTAACTTTAATCGAATGAAAACAAAACCAACAAAACTGCAATGATAAAGAACATCTTATTTGTTAGCCCTAGGTCTCAAAAATTATTATATATTTTTATGCTTCCCTTCTTTAGGTTCCATGGAGAAGAGCTTGCAAATTTTAACAACATCAAACTAAAAGTCATAAAATCCACAATTTGTCACCGGAGAAAACACAAAAATATTTAAGTAGCATGACAAAGTAATCGTAAAATAAACATAGTCAGCATAGAACAGAATAAGCCACCCATCTCATTACAAAGCATGATAAAACAAAATAATCAATTAATAAGAATAAGAGTAGAACCATCAATACCTTTAATAGCCACTTCACGGAAATTGGTTTTGGTGTTAGAGTAAAGCCTCTTCCACTCATCCAGAATCATCTTACTAGGAGGAAGAAGATCAAGTGGATTTTTTGCCTTTGGTTTGGGTGCCTCTTCTTCTTGTGCTTGTGTTGATGGTGTAGTTGCCTCTTCTTTAGGCTTTGGTTTCTCTTTCTTGACCTCCTTTGGCTCTTCCTTAGCCTTGGGCTTTGCTGGGTGAACAGGTTTCTTTGCCACAGCTGGAATAGAATCAGCTTGTTTTACATCACCTATGACCTTTTTGAAAATAGGTTGATTAACCATAGTCCAAACGTATCTTTCGACATGAGGAAACTCAGAAGTAAAGCTCTTGGTCATGATTCGACTAAATCCATAATATAAATTGCACGTCATAATAATATCGGCCAATGTAACTCGGTGGCCAACAAGGTAAGTGTTGGAAGCAAGATGCGTACACAATGCTTCCAAAGATCTCTTCAAAGAAGCAATAGCAGCTTCTTCAGCCTTCAAGACAACAAAGATAGCACATTAGCATCACCACCTAAAGCAACATTGAAGTATTGTAAAAGACTAGATTAGACTTACTGGGGGAAGATATACTCCATAGCCAAGTCTTGGATACAGCCAGCGACCAATATGCACATCAATCTCAAGGGAGGCAAAATCGATCCATTGCTCAATATGGGCCTAACATAGATGATAAAAAAAAAAATTCGTACGCATAAAAACAAACTACAGCCAACTCAAATGGCACCATGCTTAAATTTCAGAATCAACCATGATGCCAAACTTAAATCTTACATATTCAATTGGAGAAGAACCAAAGAGAGGATTGTCAGCGGTAAGCCTTGTAACTGCAATATAGAAAATTATTCAAATAATAAAATGATACATGAAGCTAAGAGAAATTACAAAAGCTAAGAGAAATTACTATATCTCGCAATTGCGTTGCTTTCAAAAATAGGACCATCAGGAGTCTCCAGAACCGGCACCTAAAAACAGGCATAACTCAATAAAAAAACAAGTTTCTATAGCAAATACACTCCTAGAGATAGAGGTTACCTTCCCAATCGGGTTCATTTTCAGAAATTCAGGGGATTTGTTCGTAACACCCATCTGAAAATCTTTGACAACATCAACTTTCACACAACTATATTCTGCAGCAATAAGTGCCTTAAACGCATTCTTATTTGGCAGACCTGAATGCAATACCTGAGAGAAACCACATCAATATTGAGTCAAAAACATTAAATTCCAAAGGTGTGTTTAGTTTGAAGGAAAACAATTTCCTTCACAAACAATTTCCTTCAACATAGGAAAGATACTAATTTTCCATTACTCCATCATCCCTGAATCTACAATTTACCTAATAACTTTCCATCAAAACAAATAAAAAAGCTAATCATCCTTTACATTTTCAATTGAAATATAACTTTCATAGAAAATTATTTTGAAAAATAATTTTTTTTGCCAACCAAACCCCTTCTAAATGCCAAGCGAAACGAGCTAGTAATTATGGTGAAAATCTTTCGATCTACAAAGGCGGAAACTTAGCAATACTGAATGCATCCAGTTACATTCTCAAAATCAATCAAATTCTAGAAATTGTAATTCTGCAACCAAAGAAAGCCACAAAATTATTAAACAAAAGGAAAAACCTCACGTTTGTCAAGAATATCTCAATATAAGACAGGGATAATAATATCAATGTAAATTGATGTAAATTCTAGCATTCGAAATACTAAATCGACAAGTATCCAGTAAAATTTTGATAAAATTAAACATCATTACCAAAAATAAAGACAAATATCAGAATAAAAAAACAAACGATATTCCAAAATGTGCGAGTGGAATTAATTAAAAGATCAAATTTGACCATTTGAAAGTAAAAATTGCATACCAGAGCCATGATTGAAGTGAGGCTGAAGATATCTGAAACACAGCAGCAAGAAAAAATTAATGTAACGTTCGCAGATCTGAATTTATAGAAGATGAAAACAGAGGAAGAAAGAATACCAAAAGGTTTATGCAGACCAATTTGTGGACATGAAATGGAGGTGAGAGGCTAGATGCGAAAGCGAGGCCGCAAAAAGGGGTTAAGAGTATGATTTTTTAGGGTTTATTATGCAATCCGGACTCATCCTTAAGCAACCGATTGTATAGAGCTGTGTAATAGTGACTCAACCCGGAAATCTGATTCGAAATTGAAAGCAAATAGACTCGAAAATGTATTCTATTTAAGGTGTAGCGAACTGACCGCACTCGAATCGAAGTTGTACCCGAACCGGTTGATGTCCGAAATTAGAAAATGGAACCCTAGTTGTAACAGTCACATAATCGTTAACCGAGATTACTCGAACTTAATAATGACCAACCCGAGCCATATCCCACCCGAATCATGCTCGAAACTGAACTCAATCCGGCTAAAATCGACTTAACCCGATCGAAATTTAGATCGAACTTCTATAAAATTGAACCAATTTTTAACAAAGAAACATGATAGACACATATTAATCATCTTATTAGTTAATCTAATAAAGTGTTAGATATTTTAATAAATTAAATTTTATAAATAGATGGTTTCATATGTTTAGAGTTAATAATCAATGGTCAATATTTATTTAACTACTTTTAATTGAATAAGATGAAGATTGATAGAACTTTATAATTTTAATTTCCAGTCAAACAAGCAAAAGTAACAAAGAGACTTCTCCTCTGCCAGGCAACACCAATCGCCTCGCCATGGCAGGCAGACGGCGAGGTCGCCCACCTAGAAAGCTGAGACGCCAGCGTGCTAGGCTTCTTGTCAACCCTCTCTGTTTTAATAGAACCAGTTCTTGGTTCCTAAAGCAGCAGATCGAGTTTGCTTCGTGTTCGTTTTGCGATTGTTCCCAAGCTTTTGGGTTAATCAGTGTTAAGATTTTTTTGATTCTTTTGGGGCTTCAATCTCCACTATGAAGATCATTCCGAAACCCTAATCTGAGGTAAGTATACAGACTCCTAATTCTGGTATTGATAGAACTGCAATTGCGGTTAGGTTTTGAGGATAACAATTGATTGTTGTTCCTGTGTCCTCTTAGAATGAAGTCGAATTTAATTCGATTTATGTTCGAAGGATCTTATTGATGTTTTGAGCAAACCCTAACCCCCAAAGTGTCTTCATTTTGAGGGTCATTGAAAGGGATTCTGGTCTGCGAAAATTCGACTACTATTTAGCTGTCTGGTGGATGTAGTTGGTATCAGTCTCCTGTTTGGTCCCAATATAGAGTGTTCTAGGACTGGCTCTGTTTGGTTGGGTATCGAATGACTTACGAACTGTTGTTACAGTTTCCTCATGAATCGCTCTTGCGATTTTGTTTCCGAGGATAACTCATTGATGGGTTAATCCTTCTCTCTAACACCTTGGGATTTTCTGAATTTGAATCTTACCGGGTATTTAGTCAAGTGAGACAACCCCTGTTATATGCCTTCCTCCTCCCCCCTGGCTTGCGAGGGATGCGCTGGTTTGTGTCGATGATGGGCATGGTTTAGGTGAGGTTGTATTGAGAGTGGGATCCAATGGATGATGGCTCCCCCCTCCCATAGACTAGCCATAATTACACTCTAACCACTCCGTTTCTCAGCTACCTCAATGGAGGATCAAAGGAGGCCATGTCCAAGGTGTCCTTGAGTATACTAATGATGTATATATTTTCTTCTGGATATCTCAGTCGAATGCTGCAGCATAGGTTATTCAGTGTACTGTGTTGCTTGTTGTTTGTACACTCATGGAGTGGAAATTGTGTTTTGATTCCTCAATTGCTGGGTCTTAGTATGGTGCTGGTTATTATTGATATTGGCTGGTAGGTTTGCTTAAATATAGTTTTTTATGAGCTTTTTTTAGGCTTCTTATTGGTATGAAGCCTAGTACAGTGTTGGACTTGGTATCCTCTTGGTGGATGGCTTTGTTTTGTTTGGTCCATTATATTTCAGTAAAGAAGGTGTAACATGGCTGGTCTGGGACATTGATTGTTGATTGCTATATATGCTGATGTATGCTATACTATGTATGCTTTGTAATATTGTTGTTTACAACGGGTTGGAATATGCTGTATGTTGCTGCCCCAAGGATTGCATGACAGACATTGTGCTCTGGAATGCACGAAAGGGGGAATAGAACAACCATTGTGATGATATGTGTAGGGGCTGCAGATATATCTGCTATGCTGTGTTGACAAAGGCTTTTCGAGCAGGGGTATGGATGGCTTGCACAGGGTAATAAACTGTGGGGAGCAGGGCTTTATGACCCTCACCTTGTGGGTTGTTTTTTGAGGTTGTGCACGTTGGGATGACAACCTGATTTGGTATGGAATGCAAGACAGTGGAATTAGGTGTGATGACATAAGGGAGGATAGCACTCTGATTTTTGCACTTTGATGACAGAAGGGTGTGATGTTGGACCTGCTACCTGGGCTGGGGCAACCTTGCCTTTTCTGTGCTAATTTGGACTACTGAATAGCACTCTGATGAGCTGATATGGAAGCATGTGCTGCTGTTTTTGTGAGCCCATGGCTTATATTGATTTTTGCATAGACTTTGTCTAGTTTGCTCTGTAAAGTAGATTAGTATTTTACAAATGATTGTATAGGTCATGAGAATTCCTCCTTTTTGGAAATTTCGAACCCTCGAGCGAATGACGAGGGGCGTGTCCCTCAGATGCATCGAAGGGTTCGTCATTTCAGTCTGATGAACCTTGTAAGCTTCGGCTATCTTTTCTGGCATTTTATAATATTTACCTTGCCAAAAAAAATAATGATCACTTATTGATTTGCATTTCTTAACTACTTTCTTTGGTTTTTAATAGTTGCTACATTTATATTTTTCACGCTATCCAATGCACAATTTTAATCTTCAATATCTCTAATTTCATGTGAAAAAAATTTCTAAAAAGTTAGTATTAAGAAAATACACATTAAGACAAATCAAACAAAATCCCACTTGACTATGTTTTATATCATACAAAGAGAAATATATATCAAACAAGATCAATTGGTTAACAATAGTTGCTACAGGCAGTGGCGAATGTATTCATGGGCCTCCCCGGCACGTGCCCCAGGCACTTTTAAAAAAAATTAAAAAAAATTAATTTTTTTTTGAAAAATCAGTGTTTCTGGAATGTCGTGCTTCATTTTTTAAAGAAACCTCAATATTCCTCCCTCTCTCTCTAAAAAACCCAAAGTACTTATCCTCAACTTGGAACAGCTATCCTCACCACCCACTATAAAATCACTATAAAATCACTAAAAACCTCAACTTGGAACAGCTATCCTAAAAACCATTCTTTCAACTCTTCTAATCCTAAAAACCATTCTGACCAACTTGAACAGCTATCCTCACCACCCACTATAAAATCACTCAGTCTATAAAGACATGTCAACTTATCCATACCCTTAGGCATATACCTCAACTTGGAACATTCGTAAATATCTAAGACACTAAGTTTGGTCAACCTACTCAAATCCTCTGGCAGCTCTTTTAAATTAATACAAAAACGTAAAATTAATATTTCTAGATTACATAATTTTGTTATTGACTTAGGGAGAACTTCTAATGTATCTTGAAATGACAAATCTAAATATCGGAGATGCAATAATTCACCTACGGAATTTGTCAAACATTTGACTCTTAATCTTTCCAATTTTAATTCCCTTAGGTACCTAAGATGTTCGACTAATCTCTCCACAAAACAATTATTCACGAACGTATCCCTATAATTAAGATACGAATGTAAATAACGAGTGTTACCCAAAGAAGAAATTTCATAATTAGTTTCCTTTTTAAATAGTGAGACATGGCGAATTTTTTTATATAGCTTCTCACTTATTATGGTACTAGTTCCTGCAAAAATCTCCTTCCTTGAGACATCTTGAGCAATGTCATTTAAAAGATCGTGAATCTTAACCGAGTCTACCTCACCTGTATCAACATCTTTTCTAATATCTTGGAAAAAACACCTTCTCAACAATATTAGAAAATGTTCCTCGCCTGCATCTTCAATGCTCTGACCTTTGTGTGATGGAACAATATAGTTGTGTGCTTTCCAAAGGTTTATCAATGCGTTCTTTTGCATTCTACGATCCTTTGGAAAAATGGCACAAAAACTGAAACAATTTTTCAATGAGAATGGAAGATGTTGATAACTTAGCTTCAATATTTGTGTGATATCATTATTGCCTATGTTGGCCACACCGGCTTCCTTGACTGCTTCCCACTTCTTCTGGTCTTAACCAAATACAAGATTGCCTGCCACTCTTATGGCAAGAGGAACCCCACCACATGCTTTAACAATCTTTTACCCAATTTTGACCAAGTCATCATTATGATTTGTCTGCTGTGAACCAAAACCTACCTTCTCAAACAAGCTCCATGAATATTCGTTTTTCAAGCCTTCGAGCTGGTACATTGAACCATATCCCATGAAGTTTGCTATGACTTGTGAACGTGTAGTCACCACAATCCAACTCTCCTTTTGACCTACTTTCAACAAACTCACTAAATCAATACATTGATTATGATTTTCAGTCCATACATCATCTAAAACAAGCAAATATTTCTTATTTGATAATTCCTTTTGAAGTTGACTTTGCACAATCTGCAAGGAGGATTGATTTGTACATTTCTCATTTGTATATAAAGCTAAAATTGCTCCAAGAATCCCAACAATGTTTAACTGTTTCTGATCTTGATCATAAACACAATGCCACAACCTCAAATCAAATGCAGTTTCAACCCTTCGATCATTGTACACAAGCTGTGCAAGAGCAGTCTTGCCTAATCCTCCCATACCCACAATAGAAAGGAAAGAAACATCAGTTTGAACATCAAAATCAAGCAGTTTACCAACAATATGCTCTAAGTCGGCTTCTCTTCCGACGATTTCAACAACATCCACATACGAACAAGTCTCAGTCTTTCTAAATTTGATAGGCTCATGATTAAACTCCATCATAAACTTCTTATTGTAAGCAAAAGCTTCTAACTTCTTCTTTATCTTCTTAACCCCTTTAGACATCTCGAGAGCAACAAGAAAAGGGTTAGAACGAGAAAGAAAGCGCTCCATCTTCTTGGATATTGTAATACCGTCAGCCTCCAAGTGCTTGTTCTGCTCCTCGAGAGTGACAAACTCATCGAGCAAATCATCTGCTTCAAAGACAACATCTTTGAGGTCTTCGATCAATTGTTGGGCTACATTCGAGAGCTCCTGCTTGGCATCGACATCAAGTAGCACATTGTTGATGGTGTTAACAGTGTGTTGAAGTTCAACAAGTTTGGATTCATAGCCATAGATTGAAAGGATTTTTTCAGATGAGTACATTCCAATGCTGAAAGAATAGTTTGGATAGCAGATAAAGTTGTTCCTACGACCTCCATAATCAGAGTTTAAGGGATAAGAAAGAGTAAGAGAAATAAATGTGTTTGGTTATGGTAAATAAAGAATTGTAAACAAAGGATCCTATTAATAGTGCTTCATCCTCCAGAGAAGGAAAGATCTTGGTGCCTTTTAGCTGTCAACTTGATCACTAATTGAATCTCAATTATCAGTAAAGGACTAATCTCTATTTTTGTGTTCCCCACATACTATTATTACACTTGCATTGCTGCTCCATTCATCCTCCCTCGTTCTGAAATACTTGCTATATTATTGCTTTTGACGTTATTCATCATTTTATCTTATTTTATATATTATGGCTAATGTGCAAAAAAAATATAGTCAAGTTTTTTTTTTTTTTTTTTTTTTTTTTTTTTTTTTTTTTTTTTGCGTGGAAAGTTTGATCTCGTGAAATTTACTTTCATAATATTCATTTTTTATAATTTTTAGATGAGTATAGTACAGAATATTAATAATCGTAATAACACATTTGATTGCATAAAAAAATAAATTGTAACAAGTATGTATTAGTGTGTACGTAGTGCATGTAAGATCCAATATGGATTTTAGCTGGTCATTCATGTACTAGACCATCTCATATAAAATACATTTACATATACACACATTCTCATATGAGACAGTCTTATGGTGAGATGATTTAATTGGGTTGGGCCAATGTATTTATTTTTAAAGCGATGAAATTTACATATGCACATGAACATTCTAGAAGCACATTTATTGGGTTGGCCAAAATAGTCAAACTTTCTAGGTTCCACATCACTAATTGTTGGTTGGGACGTGTTAAAGCTCTAATTGAATATATTGGTTCTATTTTTAAGATTTTTAAACAAGAAAATAAATTTCCTTTTATTATTTGATTAAAAATTTAGTAATAAAATGTTCACAAAAACGCGACAGTTCGACAGTTATCCGATCTCTTAATTAAAATTAATTTAACCCAACTAAAAAAATGATTCATAATTATGTATAAACCAAATAAACACAAGATTCGATTAAAAATTAACCTGAAATTATTTAATCCGCTGAAATCAACCTCATAAACTGGATGAGTATCTTATTTCTCTAGGTGCGATATTTAGAAATTTTATTTGGTTTTTGATATTGCAAGGTGGTTTTAATTAGAATTTGATATTGGATTACCCTTCTGCTGAGATAGACAACAACACATACATGATTGGTGAAAAATAAATATTAATCGTGAAAATCGAAGACTAGAGAGCTTGTTGATTAATCACACTGTTGGTAGTTGCTTACTTCTTCTCTTTCCTGGATGGTCTCAATAACTGCATTCCTATCCTGTAGTTGAGACAATTTGTCTTGTATAAAACCATTTAATCGTGAGACACGTTTATACAAAAAGCTCATTAGCAGGGGCCGACTCAATTGAAATTGTCTCACAGCGAGACAACCTTAATAGAGAATTGGTGATAGTTGAGAGTAAAGGTACAAGATTGTTTTTGGCCATCTATATCTTTTGTCTAGGAGCAAATTACGGAACAGTCTCTGCTTATAAGGAAAATGTGAAAATGAAAATGTAAATGTAAATGTAGCTTTTTACTTATGGGTTCACTGAAAGGAGAAAACGTGAATCATACACTATATTAATTTTAATGTATAGTATAGAAAATTAGAGTGAATAAGAGATTGACATGTGTAATTATTTTATTGGCCAGCATTATAAGAGTATTTATGTTAGGGGGAATATTAATTACATGATTTTCATTTCAGTCAATTTTAATAATTTACGGAAATTAAATGTTGCATTCATATTAATAGCAGGAATAATTGCAGGAATATCAATTCAATCAAGTTTATTCTTTACAAATATAAAAAATTTGGATTTATATTAATGGCATAAATATTAATGGGAGGAATATTAATTGCAGGATTTTCAATTCAGTCAATTTTATTCTTTTACAAAAATAAAACTTAGGATTCATAATAATGACATGAGTAATAATTGCTGGAATTTCATTTCAGACAATTTTATTCTTTTACGAAATGAAAAATTATGATTTATATTAATGGCAGAAATATTAATTGAAGGAATTTCAATTCACTCAATTTTAAAAGTTGACAAAAAAAATTGTCTTTCAATACAATGGCATGAACTACAGTATAAATACACCATTTGACCAACTTAATTATTTGCTCATATCATTTCTCTTTTCCCACGCTTCAGTGTTAGTGAATAATATTTACAATTATAACCATAGCTTAAATTACATTCACGAAATACAGAGCGATAGGGGGACATGGAAAATTAACGCAAAGGTCATACATATGTGCAGTGGCGGACCCAGGAATTTCAAACTGGGGGTACAAAACACGAACGTCATATAGTGGCGGACCCAGGAATTCCAAACGAGGTCTTGCCATCGAATCTCACCTAGCCCTCCCCTCCCATCAACCTACCCCATATTAAAAATAAAAATAAAAATAAAAATAAAAATACTTGCGCTGGGCAGTCATGTGACACTTGAAGGAATGAACCCTAATCAACTCAAAGTCTCTAGCATCACAAACGATGGGCGAAAATTTTTTCAAATATTCTGACCAACTCATGCAAGTCAATTGTGAAAAATTCAAAGATAATGTTGTCATCTAAAGATTTTTTAAATAAAAATAGAAAAATCCAAGAAAAAAAGATAAATTTTTGAAAAATGCTTTTTAAATTTTGTGAAAAATTTCCAATACAGTATGTTGAGTCCTTCAAATATAACTAACACAAACATGTTTAGAAATAACAAAAGAAAAATCTAATTTTAAAAATCTCACTCTTTCTCATTCTCTTTTAAACAAAATCCAACCTTTATACTGCTCAAAGTACTGACCTCGTTAAGTTACTTGCAACATTTAACATTAAACAAGTTAAAAACCAAAATGTCGAATTACTAAGAGAAAAACTAGCATAAATGTTAGATTTTTAAAAAATAATCGAAATGTGAGATTTTTAAAAGACAACGAGCAAAAATGGAATTTTTTAAATTAAATTTTTCAAAACAACTTTTCGAGTTTGAGCAACGAGTATCCTCATTAATGGCAGGTTGAGAGATAAAAAGTACAGAATAAAATTTCACTTAGATATATTTTAACTTACAAATTAAAAATAAAATATAAATTAAGGTTTAATTAATTGATTAATAGTAATATTATTTTATATGAATTTGTTCAAATATTTATTATTGAAGTGTATATAGAAAAGTGAAAGAAAATTGAAGTCCACGTATAGAAATGGGGCCCTATTAGCACTACTTTCTTCAACTTTTAATGTGTGTTTTTAGGATTTCTTAAGGGTGTTTTTGACTTTTCCTTATAACAATTGTGAAATACTCTTTTCTTCAACCTCTAGCATCTTCTTTCACCATTACGGAACACATTACACACTAAATACCCACCTCAAACCCATAATCCACTCCCAAAATAATGGTAGCAGCCTAGCAGGTAAAGTCAATTCTGCGTCTTCAAAAATCTCCTAAACCAGATAAACCCCTGCCGCCGTGTAAACCACCGTCTGCTATGGATTCCTAATTTTTTTTTTAAAATTTTTTTTTTCTGATTTTTTTTTTCAAAGTGGGGGTACAACTGTACCCCCTTGTCTCAAAGTGGGTCCGCCCCTGCATATGTGGGATTATAAAGAGAGAGATGTGACCACATCTATTCACTTAATCTTGGTAGACGAAAAGGTAACATCTATAATGACTTCAATGAGAAATTTTACAATGCCAACTCATTCTAAATCCTATGTGTTAGGAAAATCAGATTTTTTTATTTGCAAAATTTGAAGTTGACCATGTAATGGGTGAGTATAGATTAACCAAACATGAATGAAAGAAGTTCTTTTATAAATCATCAATAATCGAAGAAATTCCAGACTTGCAAATTAGCAAATCCATATAACTTTGTTTCATTCTTTGACATTCTTGACAATGTACAGAATGAAAAGTTTCTTTTAGGTAATAAGTGCAAAAATTCTTTTCTAAATAGAGAAATTTTTATTTTTCGTTGTAATAACTTATATACAACTTATATATAAAGAGGTGTTTCAAAACAAACTCTTTATTAACAACTTATTTTGTGTTTTTTTATATTTAATTTTTTTTATTACAATATATGTATGTAAATACTTTATTATGTACCTTTATTTAATGTTTTCGTTCGTCCAAATTTTCATTAAGATAACATATTTAAAAATCCGTGCATTGCACGGGTTTCTATCCTAGTATGAAAATAATTACGTGGTTATTTGTTATTGGTATGTGAGTTGTCTCGTATTGGGAAAAACAAAGAATATATATAAATTAAAAGTAACTCTATTACTGCAAATTGGTTTTATTAAAATCAAAAATAATAATATTGCAAAAGAAATATTCCCTCATTCATTTCTTCTTTCTATTTACTCTTTTTCAGATTTCAATAAAAACTTAAAAGTCAAATAATTTTAATTATAAGTTTTAAAAATTCTATAGAATTGATATTTGGAATGTATATATTAAGACGAATATATTAAGATCTTGGAGTATTTTTTACAACTAATTCTGCATGTAGTAGGTGAAACACTCATGGACCATCAAGACATAAGTCAAGATCATCAAGGCCTTAGTCAACAACAGTCCAATAACCCCTCCCCTAACTCATCTGCACCTATCTCAAGGAAAGGGAAAAGGGGCATCACCAAGGCAAATAGCACATGCCTAGATAACCTAAGTCTATGTCCAGATCAAGAGGAGGGCTCATATTCATCAGAACAACAGGCCACAGGCCCAACAGTCCCATCAGGCACAGAACAGGACAAGTCTGATCCTGTGAATGACCAGGGGACTTTGATCAACTCACTGAGTCATAACCTGTGCATCCTCAGAGCCACTCAAGTCATATCTGACATCTTTGTACATGGGCCTACCCATATTGGGCCCAGGACCACCCTACACATCAGCATGGAAGCCCAGGGACACCACTGAAGGTAGCCTGGCAGGCTGTTTGGCAGAGATTCACTGTTAGTATAGTTTAGTGTTTTGTTTTGTTTTAAAAGGGGCACTTGGATGTCACGTGCCACCTATTAGGCTTTTATTTGTTCTTGTTCTTGTACTAGCCGTTATTTTAGCCTTAGGAGCCTATATAAGGCAAGGCTTGACATTGTATGAACTAGTTTTTGATCATCAATAAAATCCAAATCTTTGTTTTGTTCAAAGTTCAGAATTGAAGACTCAATTCTGATTTGGAAGTCTTCAAAGTGTGTGAGTAAAGCACCTTTGGGATTTCTTTCCTTCCTTTTCAAGAATTCCTTAGGTGAGTGAAGCCTGGTTCTTGAGGGAGACTAGTGCCTAATCAAAGGGTTATTGAAAGGGTATTAGTCAAAGATCAGCCACTAGCTTGATCATATCCAGCCTTGACATCCATCTGTATTGTTCCTGTTCTTCAAAGGCATTGAAGACAACAACCTGCCCTTTGACTTGGCTTGGTTGTTGCAACTTGGTATCGGAGCTTGGGCAGTGGAACACGCAGAAGATTCTTTGAAGGTGCAAACAAGCCAGAGAAAGATCAGAGAAGGAATTCAGTCAAGAAAGATTGCACTAGGTGATCTGTACTAGTTCTTTCTTTTTGTTTTGATCTTTTTCCTTGTGTTTTTCTCTTTGTTCTGGTGTGTTTGGTTTCTCACTTTGAGGAGGATTCCTTGGATTCGATTTTTCATAAAATCTGAATCCCTTGGTGTCCATTCTCAGAGCCAAGAAACTCAGTCTTGAGAATCTTGAATCTGTTTTGTGTTGTGGTGTGTTTTTTTTGTTTGACTCTGACCTTTAGCATTATGGATCCATTAAATCCTATGGATGTAGAGGCTAGATTCAATGAACTTACAAAAAAGATAGAGCAACTATCTTTGACCATCACCAATGCAGGTTTACTTGCTCAGCCCAAACCACCACCTCCTTCTAATGATAGGATGATGAATGTAGATGTCCCAGACTTTGAGGGTACCACTGGTAACCCTGATGACAATATTGATTGGGAGAATAGTTTAGAAAGGTACTTTGAGTTTAAAGAAACACCAGAGGACCAGAAATTTAGGATAGCTAAGGTTAAGTTGACCAGACTGGCTGCTATTTGGTTAGATGGTGTGCAAAAGCAAAGGAAAAGGGAAGACAGACCTAAACTCAATTCTTGGGAGAAACTTAAAAAACATCTCAGAAGAAAATATGTTCCTTCCACCTATAAGCAGCAACTATATGTTAAATGGGGAAACTTAAGGTAAGGAAATCAATTTGTCACTGAATACATTTAAGAAAGGGAAAAATTAGCAGTTCTTTGTGACATTGATGAACCTGAGGACATGAAAATTGGTAGATTTCTAGGTGGTTTAAGGGAAGAACTCAGGGAAAAGCTTTAACCTATACAGAATCTCACCTATGATGGAGCCTGTAATAGTGCTTTGGTTTTTGAAAAATATGAAAAGGCCAGACCACAACAAGGGAGTAGATTCAGTAGGACCCTTGTTAGTAGACCTCCTCCTAGGACTAACCAGAGTAAAACCCCCCAACAAGGTCAAAGACCTTCTGTTTTTAGGACACAAACCAAGGATAAAGCCACTGCCCCAGTGAAAGATGTCATTTGCTTTAAATGTTATGGCCATGGTCACTTTAAAAATGAGTGTCCAAATGCTAGAGCCTTTATACAAAGAGAGTGGACTGAGATCAATGGTAGAGTGGGTCCTAGAGCAATGTTAGTATTGATGGATGGCAAAGAGGAACTAGTCTTACCCCCTACACCAGCAGATGGACCTGAGGGTACTTATGTGGTGAATAACTTAGGCACCATGGAATTGGCTGAAGGAGACCTATCTGAGGAAGATGACATTGAGCAAATCCACCCCGAGGAGGGACATTATGGACTGTTAGTTAGGAGAAACTTTCATGCTACTCTCAAAAGTGACAAGGTTAGCCAGAGGGAGAACATTTTTCAAACCAAATGCAGGGTAGGTGAGCATCTGTGTGATTTAATCATTGACAGTGGGAGTGAATCCAACTGTGTGAGCAGGGATTTAGTCAAAACCATGGGTTTCCTCACTAAGCCACACCCAAAGCCCTACAAATTAAGATGGTTAGATGATCATACAGGGAATTTTGTGAAAAAACAGTGCCTAGTGAGCTTTAAGATTGGAACATTTGAGGATGAAGTCTTGTGTGATATGCTGAACATGGATGCCTACCACATTCTTTTAGGCAGACCTTGGCAACATGACAGGGGCACCAAGCATGATGGCATCACTAATGTGTACACTCTTAGGCACAATGGGAAGGTTAAGGAGTTGTTACCTCTACCCCCTAGCAAGGCAGTGCCCCCTCCTAAGTCAAGACCACCCACCCATTTGATTAGTAGAAAGAGTTGTATTAAGGAACTAAGGTCTGGAACACAAGTTTTTGTTTTTTTCACTAAGGAAATATAGGAAGGGTCTAGGCAGGTTCATCCTAAACTAGCAAGCCTATTAACAGAATTCCAAGATGTTTTTTCTAAGGAGTTGCCTCTAGGTCTTCCACCCATCAGGGGAATAGAACATCCAATAGACCTCATTCCTGGTGCTCCCCTCCCTAACAAACCAGCCTATAGGGCTAACCCCAAGGAAACTCAGGAGTTATAAAGGCAGATTGAAGAGCTGATGAAGAAAAGGTATGTGAGGGAGAGTTTGAGTCCATGTGCAGTACCAACTCTCTTAGTTCCCAAGAAGGATGGGACTTGGAGAATGTGTATTGATTCAAGGAGTGTTAACAACATTACAGTAAAGTACAGGTTCCCAATACCAAGGTTAGATGACATGTTGGATGAGTTGAGTGGGGCTGAGTGGTTTAGCAAGGTGGATCTTAGAAGTGGGTATCACCAGATAAGAATGAAAGAAGGGGATGAATGGAAGACAACATTCAAAACTAAGTATGGACTTTATGAATGGCTAGTCATGCCATTTGGACTTACTGGTGCTCCTAGCACATTCATGAGGTTAATGACTGAGGTCTTAAGGCCTTGTTTAGGAAGGTGTGTAGTAGTGTATCTAGATGAAATTCTTATTTACAGCCCTACAGAAACCTTACATCTAGCTAACCTAAGAGAGGTGTTCATGATATTAAGAAAGCAAAGACTGTTTGGGAATTTGGAGAAGTGTGCTTTCATGTTACAAGAAGTCAGTTTTTTAGGATTCATCATTGGAAAAACAGGAGTGAAAGCTGATCCAGCTAAGATAGAGGCTATTAGGTCTTGGCCTATCCCTACTAGTGTCACACAAGTTAGATCATTTCATGGCTTAGCTTCATTTTACAGGAGGTTCATAAAGAATTTTAGTACCATAATGGCACCTATTACTGAGTGTACCAAGGTTAATAGTCTAGTTTGGACCCAGGAGGCACAGCAAGCTTTTGAAAGGATCAAACACGAAATGTGTCAAGCACCAATCCTTAGGTTACCTAACTTTGCAAAACCCTTTGAGGTGGAATGTGATGCCAGTGGGAAGGGTGTGGGTGCTGTGTTGCTACAAGAGGGCAGACCCATTGCTTATTTCAGTGAAAAATTGAGTGGAAGCAAGCTGAATTACTCTACTTATGATAAAGAGTTCTATGCCATAGTTAGAGCCTTAGAGACTTGGACACACTACCTCAAAGTACAGCCTTTCATCTTGTATTCTGATCATGAATCTCTTAGGCACATACATGGACAGAAGAAGCTTAATGCTAGGCATGCCAAGTGGGTGGAGTTCCTCCAATCATTCACCTTTTCCTCTAAATATAAGGTTGGCAAAGACAACATCATTGCTGATGCTCTTAGTAGGAGAACACACTTACTAGCTGTCTTGGAAACTAAGGTCTTGGGGTTTGAAATGATTAAAGACCTCTATGAAACAGATCAGGAGTTAGGTGACCTGTATCAGCATTGTCAAACAGAACCACAAGGCCACTTTTCTGTTCAAGAAGGGTTTCTGTTTAAAGATAATAGGCTTTGTATTCCCAAGTGTCCTTTGAGACTTGTTTTGGTTAAGGAAGTTCATGAGGGGGCTTTGAGTGGTCACTTTGGTATCCAAAAGACCTTGGATATGCTGGCTCAGAACTTTTTTTGGCCCAAGATGCTAGGACTGTAGGTAAATATGTGCTAAGGTGTGACACTTGTATCAAGGCTAAACTCACCTTCCACAAAGGGGAATATAAACCTTTACCTGTAGCCACAAGACCTTGGGAACACCTAAGCATGGATTTTATTGTAGCCTTGCCTAGAAATAAGAGGGGAAAGGATGCTATAATGGTGGTAGTTGATAGGTTTTCTAAAATGGGTTACTTTATTGCTTGCCACAAAACTGATGATGCTAAGCACATTGCTAACTTGTATTTCTCTGAAATAGTCAGACTGCATGGGATACCTAGGTCTATTGTTTCAGATAGGGATAGTAAGTTTCTTAGTGTTTTTTGGTCCACACTTTGGAAGCTTTTGGGCACAAAATTGATGTATAGTCCCAGCCACCATCCTCAAACAGATGGACAGACTGAAGTCACTAACAAGACTTTGGGCACTATACTCAGAACCTTAGTTCAGAAAAACCTTAGGGAGTGGGACTTAAGGTTAGCCCAGGCTGAGTTTGCGTACAATAGGAGTCCTAGCTCAGCCACTAAGATCTCTCCTTTTGAGTGTTTATTTGGTGTCAATCCTTTACTACCTGCTGTGTTGCTTGAATTGCCAGGGAAAGACACTCCTCATCCAGAGGCCAAAGCACAGGCTGAGACACTCCTCAAGATTCATGCTCAAGTAAAGGACAACATTGAGAAGGCTAACAGGAAATACAAATTGAAAGCTGACAAAGGACACCCTCCCAAGAAGCAATTTCAAGAAGGGGACTGGGTTTGGGTGCATCTCAGAAAAGACAGATTTCCCAAGGAAAGGCAGAATAAACTTATGCCTAGAGCAGCTGGCCCATACCAGATCATCACCAAAATTGGAGAAAATGCCTATCAAGTGGACATGGGAACAGATTCAGGAGTCCACCCTACTTTTAACATTGGGGATCTTGCACCTTATCATAGTAAAGAAGAATTGGGGACAATTCTTTTTAAAGAAGGAGGGGATGAAACACTCATGGACCATCAAGACATAAGTCAAGATCATCAAGGCCTTAGTCAACAACAGTCCAATAACCCCTCCCCTAACTCATCTGCACCTAACTCAAGGAAAGGGAAAAGGGGCATCACCAAGGCCAGTAGCACATGCCTAGATAACCTAAGTCTATGTCCAGATCAAGACGAGGGCTCATATTCATCAGAACAACAGGCCACAGGCCCAACAGTCCCATCAGGCACAGAACAGGACAAGTCTGATCCTGTGAATGACCAGGGGACCTTGATCAACTCACCGAGCCATAACCTGTGCATCCTCAGAGCCACTCAAGGCATATCTGGCATCTCTGTACATGGGCCTACCCATATTGGGCCCAGGACCACCCTACACATCAGCATGGAAGCCCAGGGACACCACTGAAGGTAGCCTGGCAGGCTGTTTGGCAGAGATTCACTGTCAGCATAGTTTAGTGTTTTGTTTTGTTTTAAAAGGGGCACTTGGATGTCACGTGCCACCTATTAGGCTTTTATTTGTTCTTGTTCTTGTACTAGCCGTTATTTTAGCCTTAGGAGCCTATATAAGGCAAGGCTTGACATTGTATGAACTAGTTTTTCATCATCAATAAAATCCAAATCTTTGTTTTGTTCAAAGTTCAGAATTGAAGACTCAATTCTGATTTGGAAGTCTTCAAAGTATGTGAGTAAAGCACCTTTGGGATTTCTTTCCTTCCTTTTCAAGAATTCCTTAGGTGAGTGAAGCCTGGTTCTTGAGGGAGACTAGTGCCTAATCAAAAGGTTATTGAAAGGGTATTAGTCAAAGATCAGCCACTAGCCTGATCATATCCAGCCTTGACATCCATCTGCATTGTTCCTGTTCTTCAAAGGCATTGAAGACAACAACCTGCCCTTTGACTTGGCTTGGTTGTTGCAGTAGGTCATCCATTATTATTATTATTATTATTATTATTATTATTATTATTATTATTATTATTATTAATAGGTTTGTTTTTTAACAACAAATAATGTGTTGATATGGGCTATAGCCTACTTCCTCCATTCTGAAATACTCGCTACATTTTCATTATCGACACTATATATTCATCGTTCAAGCTTATTTTATATATTGCGGCTAATGTGTAGAAAAAGTATAGTAAAGTTGGATCTTGTTTGAATCGTCTAATCGCAGACTTTCATAATATTAATTTTTTTAATAATTTTTAGACGTGTATAATTCAATATACAAAAAGTCAATGTAGCAAGTATAATGGAACGGAGAAAGTATAATATAATCTTTCCATCTTCCTTTATTAGCAACGTTTTTCAAATTTATATCTTTTTCTTAATTTGCTACATCTAATGTTATATCTGTATTTTTTTTATTTTTGTTAAAAAATATAGCAAATAAAGGAAGATGGGATGTGTAGGTTATAGGTTAATGGCCTGTATTAAAACATCAATTTTATTGTAAAAACACAAAAATTTTGCTTTTATATTGAAATTAATATTTTAAGTATATACTAATTTCAGTGTTTTGTTTTATCTATATCTATATATTTCCTAATTCTCAAAAAAATAAAAAAGTATATACCAATTTCCTTGGAATTGTTAGCAAAAAGAAATGTCAACATATCATAGTCTAAATTGGAGGTTTTTTTATGGCCATCTATATCTTATCTTTTCCGCTAGAGCAAAGGAACAACCCCACTAGCCCACTCCCCACTATTTTTTTTTCGGAATAGTCTGAATTCTAAAATTGTCTACATATTGTAACAATATATAATTTTATTTACACTTTAATAAAAGAATTATTCCAGATAACTCAAAATAATAATCACTAATAATAGGAGTATTTGCAAAAAATTCTAAATAGTTCAAATGTTGATGCATTTATATGAAGCATTTTTTATATTTAACCAGACTGATTTAACCAATACAGAATATATTCAAATAAAAATAAAAAAAGTTGAATAATAACATTAGAATTGTAGCAAATTTAAAAAAAATATAAAGTAAACACAAAAACGTGTGTTACATCGTCCTATTCTAAGACCACAACTGGGCCCATGGTTATCAGAATATCGATCCTGATTAATGATTCTACGATCCTACGATCCAAAATTAAGTGATCGATTCGGATCGTAGGTAGGATCTTAATGTCGGTAGAATCGTACGATCCTACATAGCTCTAAGATTTAAGTGGTAGAATCATAACACGATTCCACGATCCTACGATCTTACGATCCGATCCTATAAGGGTAGTTTCAATCGTAAAGAAATATATATAATCAAGATTTTACTTATGTATATATATGTATATATGTAAAAAATTATATTAATAAGACTAAAATTCAAGTTTTTTTTTATTCACATCTTAAAAATGATTATTAAATGTATTCTTTTACAAAACTTATTATTTGAAGTCAAATAAGTATAAATTTAAACCTTAAAACTAAAAAAAGAACATATACAATTAAAAATCAGTTATCTAAAGTATATTAATGCATATTTGTAGGATCACACGATCTTACGATCCGATTCTACCAATTTCGATCCTACCCCCTCAACGATCCTACGTAGTATTCCGATCCTGACAACCTTGACTGGGCTGGCCTATTGCAGCTACACGCGACCTCCAAATTCCATTTTTTGTTTTTTTGTTTTTGTTTTCATTTTCTAGGCATTTTCAATTTGTACCTTAAAGGTATCAATTTTGACCTTAAAGGTATCAATTTCAACGTAAAGTAGTACTTAAACATATCAATTAAAGTAAATTTCAATTTGAACCTATAAGTGATCAATTGTGGCGTTAAACTGATCAATTTTTACCTAAATTGAAATTGATATCTTTAAGGTCAAAATTGAAAAATGCCCAAAAAATGAAAAAGAAGGGAGAAAGTGCAATGGGCTGGAATATTGGGCCATCTTAGAATAAGACTGTCTCTCCCAAGACCTAATACTTTAAAGTAAATAATTGTATTATCAAATAAAGGAATATGGAAAGATCATGTTATAGGCTAATAGCCCATATCCATACGTTAATTTTTTGTTGAACAAAAAAAATTTCACAAATTCTTACTTAAGACCATATTTTGTAAAGACGGCTCTCAAAAGCCCAATCCAATTCTAAATATATGTGCTACAACTCCAAATACAGATGTGGGCTGGACTTTTGACAGTCATCTTTACAAAAACAATCTCTCAAGAGAGCAAATGGTCTCTCAATAATAATAATAAGGAAAATTTGATTTAAAAGGTGTCAACTTTGGCACATTTGCTGGCAAAGGTTCGAACTTTCGATATTCCAGGAAAGGTTCGAACTTTACCTCCCATCTTCAATTAAAGGTTTCCATGACTTGTAACCGGTTGAACCGGTAAACTTCATCTTCTTCACCTTCATCTTCAACTCAAAATCATCTTCATCATCTTCAACTCAAAATCATACCCAAAATCAACCCAAAAATAACTCAAAATCATACCCAAAATCAACCCAAAAAACTCATAATCAATCCAAAATCAACCTAAAAAACCCATAAGAGCAAGATTTTGGAGCAACAAGAATGAGTTTGTAAATTTAATTGGAGCAACAAGAATGAGTTTGTAAATGTTATACAAACCCAGGTTAGATCAAATATGAAGATATGAACCAAAAGGAAACAAACCCAGATTAGATCAAATTCAACATCAATAAACCCAGAATAAGGATTAATGAATTCTAATAAGGCCTTCTATTGAATAAGGATTAATGTAAAAGCACACTTTCTATTGAATAAGGATTCTGGAAGCTTCCATCTCACAAAATCTTTCTTATTAGATCAAACCCATAAAAATGCTTTGCTATCTCACAAAATCAAAAGGCCCAAAAAATAGTTGAATTGAAGAAGATATATGAATGAGGTAAAATCAACCCAAAATAAACTCAAAATCATACCCAAAATCAACCCAAAAAAAACTCAAAATCAACCCAAAAAAAACTCAAAATCATACCCAAAATCAACCCAAAAAACTCTTATTAGAATTTGAAACGAGAAGAAATAGAAATAAAAAGTAAATCAAATCCCTAGAAAAATTATTGAGAGCAAAAATCATGAAAAATTTACAACATTACTCAAATACATAAGAAAAATAAAAGAAGAGTGAAATGTGAATATGTCCACATATAAGTATGAAGAAATTAATACAAATTCAGAGATCTTTGAATTACTTCTTCTTCTTTGAATTACTGGGTGATTCGAATTCTTGAAGAAATCAAAGAAATTTTTGAATTCAAAGTAATTAATTTCATTTATGTTGTTGGGTTTGTGTAGAAAAATGCATTCAAAAAAGGTGAAACTGAATTTTTGTTGTAGAGTATAGTTCTTCAAACCATTGATGAAGATTAAGGAAGAAGATGAAGAGTAAGGAAGAAGATGAAGGTAACCTGGTATAATAGGTTACCTTACTCATAGAAAACCGGGTGAACCTTTAATTGAAGATGGGAGGTAAAGTTCGAACCTTTCCTGGAATATCGAAAGTTCGAACCTTTGCCAGCAAATGTGCCAAAGTTGGCACCTTTTAAATCAAATTTTCCTAATAATAATAATAATAATAATAATAATAATAATAATAATAATAATAATAATAATAATAATAATAATAATAATAATAATAATAATAATAAGTAGCCTTTCTCTCTCAAGCCCGCACCCTCTCTCTCTGCGAACCCCTGGTCCTCCCACACCCAAATGGGCGGACCCGCCGTGGCTAGGGGCTGTGGACGACCAAGGAAGGAGCCGGTGATGAAGGGAGGTAAGTCGACCACCAAGGAAATCTCTTCTTCGACTTTGGAAGGCATGGCTATGGCGAAAAAGAACACACCTGAAAACCCTAATTCACGAATTGCATTGGGGGTTTTGTTCCAAAATGATGAACCCCAAGCTAGTTCGAGAAGAAGGTGGTCTGAGGTGGTCCTCAAGACGCCTCAATCACCCACAAAGCCACCAGAGGTGGAGGGATTACGCGAATTACTGGTGAGTAGCTGCAAGGAGGTCCGTGGTAATCACTGTAATGAAACAAGGACCTTGGAAGGCGTCCAACAGCCTAGGTTACCTTCAATCTCACCGGAAACTGGACCAATCAGCATCAACAATGGTAGGAAGGCCATGGAAACAGTCCAGCTGCAAGAGCACAGAAATTGTGAATTGAGGCAGGATAGGCATGCCCCCCAGACTACCACAACAGCTAGAATAAACTCCACAATACAGCCAACAAACGGTAATCTCTCAAAAACTCGACCGATTTGTAAAATAACCAGTGATGATATTGCTGAGGAAGTTAGATACTTTGAGAATGCTATGGTGTGTTTTGTTGTTGGTGCCACCCCCCTCCATGTTGTTGATGGCTTTATTAAGCGAATGTGGAAGAACCTTAATGTGGATAAAGTTGGCATGGTGAATAAGGGAGTTTTCTTGGTGAGATTTAACTCTAAATAGGAACAGGAGGCAGCCTGTAGCATGACTGGACTTTTGTTTGATAAGAAACCATTTATCATCAATCCATGGGATCCTAATATATCTTATGATAAGAGTAGTCTTACTACCATGCCAATTTGGGTTAAACTACCTCAACTTAATGTAAGATACTGGGGTGAATCAAGTATCAACACGAAGGAAAATTGTGGGATATCTTGGGCGTGCTATTAGGATCGACAAAGCCACTCAAAAGAAAGAGCGAATGTGGTTCGCATGAGTGCTAGTTGATATGGACATTAATGAGGGGTTCCCGGAAGAGCTATACTATACCGATGAACATGATGAACTAGTGACTCAACAGGTGCAATATGAGTGGACTCCACTTTGGTGTTCCAAATGCAACTAGTTTGGACATATGACCACATAATGCAGGGTTGATATTAAGCACACTAAAAATCCTACAAACTTGGATCTCGATGAGGATGGGTTTAGGCCGGTGAAAAACAAAAATACATCAATAGAGAACCATACAACTCTTACCAATCCAGGTGGGAGTGAGCCAGATATGAATATGGGCATAATAACATACCAGCAACCCGGAATTGATACTTGCTCCTCGAAAGACAGATCTACCATCCGCATTGGGCATGATAAGGGGAAGACTCCATCTAACGCAGACTATGAAATAATCCAGATCAAGAATGGCTTCGAACTATTTCAGGGCATGGAGTATAATGAAAATCCCATGGCAAACACGGGAGAGACACATGGAAACGATAAGAGTATAAGTGTGGCTACTGGGGAGGGGGAATGGAGGGGACAAACCCCGCCATCCCACCAGATGAATAACATCTTAGCGTGGAATGTAAGAGGACTGAAAAAGGCAAGCAAACAAGAAGAGGTGGCCAGATTCATATCCAACCACAACATAAGCCTGTTTGGTCTTCTTGAAACAAAGGTAAAGAGGAATGGTCTAGGTCGTCTTTACCAAAAACTTTGCCCGGGATGGTGCTTCACCCACAATCTTGACTGGCACAAAGGAGGCAGAATTGTAGTAGTCTAGAGGAGTGAGGATGTTAAGGTTGACATTTTGAAATACCACAGCCAATATATTCACCTTGAGGACTGAGGTTGACCCTACAGTTGGCAGCAACTACCTGTGCACTTTTGTATATGGCGCAACAGATAAAAATACAAGATTAGAGCTTTTTAACCACCTTGCAGATTTGGGCCAGCAAGTATCCAAACCTTGGATTGTCATGGGCGATTTCAACTGCATTGCAAACCTCAATGAGAGGATTAGCACCACCCCTAGACTCACAGAAACCACCCCATTGAGACATTGTATGGAGACTTGTGGCTTGTATGATCTATAGTACAATGGCAGATTCTACACCTGGAACAACAAACAAGCTGGAGAGGCTAGGTTATGAGCAAGATAGACAGGGTCCTGGGAAATTACAATTGGGAGGAAACCTTCCCAGACGTTGAAGTTACCTTTCACCCTGAAGGGGATTTTGACCACACCCCAATGATAGCATACTTCTTTAAGACCATCATTGCAACGAAACCCTTCAAATTCTTCAACCATTGGGGCAAAGACCTAGAGTTCACAGATATTGTCAAGAGAGTCTGGGGAATAGAGATAAAGGGTTACTTGAACTTTCAAATCTTGAAAAAAATGCAGATTCTGAAGCATGAATTAAAAGCAAAGTTCGCCCAAAACCATATTGAGCATAATCTGAGGGACGTTGAACGACAACTTAGCCTAAAGCAAAATCAGATGCATTCTAATCCTTTGAATCCCATATATGCAGAGATGGAACAGGAAGCTTCGAAGATCCTTCGTAAGGCAAAAACAGACTATGCCTCCTACATCAGTCAAAGAGCAAAACTTAATTAGCTGAAGTATGGAGATGAAAACACAAAGCTCTTCCACAAGAGTATCAAAAACAGGAGGGAAAGGAACACCATCCGAGCTCTTACAATCAATGGTAACATCACCACAGATCAGAGAAAAATTCAGGAAGCAAAACTACAAACACTTGGTATCATGTGCGAGAAGATGGAGAATAGACAGAAAATCAACATGGGTATCATTGGCGAAGGCCCAGTCCTAAACGACCATCACAGAAACGCCCTTAACCTGCAATTTTCCCATATGAGATAAAGAGTGCAATGTGGAGCATCCCTGAGGATAAAGCACCAGGTCTAGACGGCTAAAAAAGTGGTTTCTACAAAGCAGCATAGGATGTGGTTGGAGAAGACATTGTGCAAGCTATTCAAAACTTCTTTAATACAGGTTTCTTCCTCAATGCATGGAATGTGACAGCTATCACTCTAATTCCCAAGAGTGCTTGCCCGAATGAACCTGGAGATTTCAGACCTATATCTTGCTGTCATGTCATGTACAAATGTATCTCTAAATTGATCTGTAATAGAATTAAACTGGTGCTTAATGATATTATTGACAGCTCCCAAGGAGCCTTTGTTGCAGGTCGTAGCATTCTTCACAACATCCTACACTATGCCAAGACATAGTAAAGCATTATGAATGGAAGAATTGCCCTGCCAGCTGCCTACGGAAGATAAACCTGCACAAAGCATACGACATGATGGACTGGGGTTTTATCAAAGACATGCTGATAGCTCTCAACTTCCCAGAAAAGTTTGTCAGAATTATATATACTTGCATATCCACTGCCAGGTTTACTATTATGTTAAATGGGCAACCCTCAGAGATTTTCCAGTCAACTAGAGGCGTACGACAAGGCGACCCAATGTCCCCACTCCTCTTCATTGTTGGGATGGAATACCTGTCCAGAATTCTGAAAGCTTCTAGCAGATCAAGTAACTTTAGATTTCATTCAAGATGCAAAAAATTGGGTCTCAACCACCTCATCTTTGCTGATGACCTGATGTTGATGAGTAAAGGGGATCTCTCCTCAATCCAAGTCCTGGTCGAGAGCATCAATATTTTCACTAAGGCTTCTCGCCTCCATGCAAATTGTAACAAATCTACAATGTTCTCAGCTGGGTTATGTGATGATCAGAAAAATGAAATGGCGAGAGCTCTTCAATTCCCTCTTGGCACTCTTCCCGTCAAGTACTTGGGTGTTCCCCTATCCTCAAAGCGCATCTCTGCGGCTGATTGTGACATTCTTATTGGCAAGATGATTGAGAAAATCCAAACTTGGCACGCAAAGTACCTCACATATGCAGCCAGACTTCAATTGGTAAATGCGGTTCTAATGAGTATATCTAGCTACTAATGCCAAATGTTCAGCCTCCCTAAGAAAGTTTCGAAGGAAATAAATTCGGTGCATCGTGCTTATCTCTGGAATGGTGATGCCAAAAACACAGCCCTTGGTAACGTAGGATGGCCTAAAGTGTGCACTCCCAAGAAGAATGGAGGTCTAGGAATCCGAAACATCGAGATTTGGAACATGGCTGCAGTCGAGAAAATTGCTTGGCACATCAACACCAAACAAGACTCGCTATGGGTAAAGTGGATCCATGAAGTGTATATGAAAGGTGGTAGGTGGAAACTGTTCAATCCTCCAATCACCTCTAGCTGGGCGTTTAAGAAGATCTGCAAGGTAAAGGATAAGCTGTGGGAATTCATTGAGCAAAACAGGTACTCCATCAGCAAGGTTTATCAGAATCTGCAACCACCCCTCGAGTCGGTGAACTGGGCAAGGCAGGTCATCCCCAAAACAAGATTCATACTTTGGCTTGCTTTCCTCAATAGGCTAAAGACCAAGGACCGCCTATCTCTATTGGGCGTAACTCCTAATGATACCTGTCCCCTTTGTGGTAACGAAAGTGAGTCTGTCGACCATCTTTTCTTTGTATGTAGATTTAGTCAATCTTGCTTAGAAGCGGTTATGGCATGGCTCGGTTCCAATATCCGTATATCGTCACTAAGCAACCTAGCTGTAAAAAAATGGAGAATGACTACAACAAAAAAGAAGGTTTTTTGCATTGCCCTGTGTTGTCTGGTGTATCACATTTGGCAAACCCGAAATGAAGCGATATGGCAAGCTAAAGTCAAATCCATTGAAGGTGTGTTAAACACAATCAAGTACGAAGTGAAGTCCCGATCCACCCTTTTGTGCATTAAGGAAAGTGATACAGATAGAAACTAGATGTATAGGACCATATATGATATATAGTTTTTTGTTTATATGGACTCCTAGTATTTTTTAAGACCCTTCCCCTGAATTCTATGCACATGAAGAATGCGGGTGGGAAACCCTTCCTAGAAGGTGTGCCCTCTTAGCAATCTGATGCAGATAGATGAATCCAGGAGTAAGGTGTAGGCTGCTCTTGTACATGTTTGTAGCTTTTCATCTTTTAATAGAATTTCTTTCATCTTCCAAAAAAATAATAATAATAATTATGAGGTTGTTTGGCATTACAAGCTTAAACACCCCAATAGTCTTCTTAGGAGTATTGTTGCTGAGGTGCAGCTTCGCATGAGGGCTATTACCCCAGTTTTATTGTTACTTCCGTATTGTAATGTTTTATAGGTCTTTTGATGTTTTGAGCTGTATTGTCGAACATTGATTTCCAGTGCCTCTTTGCTTCTGCAGATGAATAGTGGGGGCGTGCAACCCTTCTTCAAAGGTGGGTTTGTCTTCCATACTGATGCAATGATGGAGTATGGAGTGCTACTTGTGTTTGAGCTTTGGCTCGTTTTGTTTGGACTAATGAATTACTTATTTCTCGAAAAAAATAATAATTATTATAAACAAAATTAATAATAATAATATAAATAATAATAATAATAATAATAATAATAATAATAATAATAATAATAATAATAATAATAATAATAATAATAATAATAAGGGTTTCTCTCTCTAGCTTCCCTCTCCTCCGTTTTCTCCCTTGGATTTCAGTAGCTTGCTGCGTTTTCCGGCCATGGCGAGAGGGAGAGGACGACCTAGGAAGCCAGGGAATCAGAAACTCTTACCTTCCTCTTCTTCCTCTAAACCGTCTCATTCTTCTTCTCCTTCTAGTTCTATCTCCAAAGCTCAAAATGCACCAAGTTCGTCACTATCTGTGTCGGGATCGAAGGTAGTCAATACCAGTTCTGCTATGGCGGTTCAAGGGGCTGCTCATCCTCCTAATCGAGAGTTGAGCATGCGTGGGTCTTCCATTGAGTCAGCGTCTGATGCCACGCCATCTAGGGTTTCTTTTGCTCCTCTTAGTCCTAGAACTGCTATGGTTGAATCTCAGGCGAATTTGTACTCGAGCTGGGCTGCGGTGGTTCATGGTGGTTCTCAAGTTGTTCGTGCTCCTCCCGTTGCTCCCCGTGTTTCAGTACCTCTGGTGAATAATGTTCCCACTTCTTCCAAGTCTGTAGAAGGTATATCTCCTCCTCCTGTTAAACTTTCTTTTGATGATATTGCAAATGAAGTCCTGTATTGGAAAGCTTCTATAGTATGTTTTGTGTTGGGTGCAAACCCACCCCTCCATGTCATTGAGGGGTTTGTGAAGCGTATTTGGAAGGACCAGGGAGTTGAGAAAGTAGGTATGGTAGCACGTGGTGTTTTTCTTATGAAGCTAAAATCTATTGAGGATGTATCCAGTGCTTGCTCTATGAGTGGTATAATTTTTGATAAGAAACCTTTCCTTGTAAAACCATGGAAGAGAAACATGTCATATGATAAGAATGACCTATCCTATGCTCCTGTGTGGGTGAAGTTCCCTCAGCTTGATGTTGCCTATTGGGGTGAGTCTAGTTTACGGAAGCTAGGGGGTATGTTGGGTGAAGTATTGAGAATTGACACTGCTACTCTAAATTTTGATAAACTGATGTTCGCTCGTGTTCTTGTGGACATAAAAGTTAATGGTGCTTTTCATGGGGAGATTTATTTTACTGATGATGAGGAGCGAGCATTTCGCAAAAGGTGATTTATGATTGGAAACCTGTTCTGTGTTCAAAATGCAAGCAACTTGGTCACTTGGAGATGAATTGTAAGGTAGGTTTGAGACCTGTTGCGACTGCTCCAGTTCCTCAGCTGGTTGTGACTGATCCCATTCTACCCACCCCTGTGGAAGTTGATGACGAGGGTTTCCAATTAGTGAGAAACGGGTCTAAAGCAGAGGTTGTGGACACTATTGAGCCTCAATCTGAGGCCACAACTGTTATTACAGCTAATGGTTTTGATGTGCTGGTTGGACTTGGGGGGGATATTGATCATCCTGTTGAGTATGGTCACGTGCTGGGAACGTTATCCCATCCTCCTAATGTCTAATATTTTAGCGTGGAATGTAAGGGGGCTGAATAAATCAAGTAAGCAGAGAGAGGTGGTGAAAACCTTACACTCACATCAAATTGGTTTATTTGGTCTTCTCGAAACAAAGGTAAAGAGGCATGGGCTTGGCCTCTTTTACCTACTGCTTAGTCCTAATTGGTGTTTGACTACTAACCTCCATTGGCATAATGGAGGTAGGATCATTGTTGGTTGGAATCAGGATGTGTATAATGTTGATATTGTTGAGTGTACTAGTCAACTTATTCATGTCAAAGTGAGTCCGATGATTGGTGAAGAGTTCTTTTGTTCTTTTGTCTATGGAGCTTCTGATAGTCCTCAGCGTGAACTTTTGTTTAAGAATTTGTCTGACATTGCTATCACTATGCTTCTACCATGGATAGTGTTGGGTGATTTTAATTGCATTGCTCACTTCAATGAAAGAACTGGGAGAGCCATAAAGCTCAAAGAGATCCTTCCTTTGAGATCTTGTATGGACTCTTGTGGCTTACAAGACATGAAAAGATCTGGTAGATTCTTTACTTGGTCTAATAAGCGTGCTGGCGAGGAGAGAATTCTTAGTAAGATTGATCGGGTTCTCTGCAATGACTTATGGGTTATTCTTTGGCCGCACATTGAAGCTATTGTTTTACCTGAGGAGTCTTTTGAGCATTCCCCTATGCTAATTAGATTCATCAAATCACAGAGAAGGATGAGTGGTTTCAAACCACTGGGCTCATAAGGAGAATTTCTTAGATACTGTTGAAAGTATTTGGCGTGAGGATGTTCAAGGGTATAAGAGCTTTCAAATTCAGACTAAACATAAAAGGCTTAAGGCCATTCTCAGAGACACTTTTCATAGGGTTCCTGTGCAGCAAGCTTTGGAGAATGCTGAAGCCCAGCTCTTATTGGCACAATCCATGTTGCATTCTGATCCACTTATCCTAGCTTATGTTGATGTTGAGGTTAAGGCTGCTGAGTGTCTTAAACGTGCTAAGCAGGATTACTCTACTTATATGCAACAAATTGGCAAGATGCAATGGATAAAATTTGGTGATGAGAATTCCAGAGTTTTTCATCAGAGTATTCGACAGAGACGGGTTACTAATATTATTTCTTCCCTTTATCTTAAAGGTGAGTTGGTCAGTGATCCTATCTTGATTCAAGATGCTTTCATATCCTTTTACTCTGATATTCTATGTAGTTCTTTGAAGCATCGTAGGAGAATTAATATGAAGGTGATTTCCTCTGGTCCGGTCTTGTTTGATAGTCAAAGAGCGACTCTCTCCCTCTCTTTTTCTAAGCAGGAAATTAAGGATGCTTTATGGAGTGTTCCCGATGATAAGGCTCCTGGCCTTGATGGTTATAATAGTAAGTTCTATAAGGCTGCTTGGCCTATTGTTGGTGATGATGTGATTGATGCTGTGCAGTCTTTCTTTTCCTCTGGTAAACTCTTGAAGCAATGGAATTCCACAGCTATTATTCTTGTCCCCAAGGTTAAAAGTCCTTCTTCTCCAGAGGATTATAGACCTATAGCTTGTTGTCATACTATCTATAAGTGTATCTCCAAGCTCATCTGCTCCAGGCTTACTTTGGTCCTCAGTGATATCGTTAGTCCTAATCAAGGGGCTTTTGTGAAGGGTAGGAGTATTATTCACAACATTCTTCTATGTCAGGAGATTGTTACACATTACTCTAGGAAAAATTGTTCCCCTAGCTGTTCGATCAAGGTGGATTTGAGGAAAGCTTATGATACCATGGATTGGTTGTTTATCAAAGACATGCTTGTTGCCCTTGGTTTTCCCCCCCACTTTGTGAAGATTGTGTTTACTTGTATCTCTTCTGCTTCGTTTTCTCTTGTGATTAATGGTACTACTCTGAAGCCTATGGAAGCTAAGCGTGGTTTGAGACAAGGGGATCCTATATCTCCTCTTCTTTTTTTCCTTGGTATCGAGTATCTCTCAAGGTTGATAAAGTATGAGTGTTCAAGTAGTTGTTTTAACTATCATCCTAGATGTAAGGGTACACAGTTAAACCATCTTTGTTTTGCTGATGACTTGATGCTCTTTTGTAAAGGAGAGCTCCCCTCAATCCAATCCCTTTGTAACTGTTTGAAGTCTTTTTCTCAGTCTTCTGGCCTTTATGCTAACTTTGATAAATCTGCCATTTACCTTGCTGGTGTGAATAAGGTGCAAATGCTTAGTATTCTGGATTCTGTTCCTTTGCCTTTGGGTAAACTCCCTTTCAGATATCTTGGTATTCCCTTAAATGCTAAAAGACGATCTGTTGCAGATTTTGACCAATTAGTGGATAAGATGACTTGTAGAATAAGAGGGTGGAAGGTGAAACACTTGTCTTATGCAGCTCGACTTCAGTTGGTCAACTCGGTTCTTATGGGCATTACTACCTATTGGTGCCAGATTTTTATTCTCCCTTTGTTGGTGGTGAAGAAGGTTAATTCTGTTTGCAGGGCTTTCCTTTGGAATGCTGATCATAATAACTCCAAACCTGGTATGGTTAACTGGGATTCTGTTTGTAAACCTAAGAAAGAGGGTGGTCTTGGTATTAGAAACCTTAGGGCCTGGAATCTAGCGGCAATTGGTAAGATTGCTTTGCATGTTTATAGCTTATCTGAATCTCTAAGGGTTCGATGGGTCCATGGTGTGTATACAAAAGGAGGTGATTGGAGGGTCTTTAATCCTCCTCCGACAGCCAGTTGGGTCATGAAAAAGCTATTCAAGGTCAAGGAGCAACTGGTCCCTCATATCTTTTGTAGCAGCTATGTAATTAATGAGGTTTATAAGGACATTTTAGGGAGTAATACTAATTGTACCTGGAGTAGAGTTATTTGGCATAGAGCAACCATTCCTAAACACAGATTTATCTTTTGGCTTGCCATGTTAAATAGACTCAAGACTAGAGCTAATTTGAAGAAAGCTCACATTGTTGATGAGGATCTTTGCCCTATGTGTCTGATGCATGTGGAATCTGTTCAACATCTTTTCTTTAAATGTAGTTTCAGTTCTAAGTGTCTCTCCCTTCTTTCTCTGTGGCTTGGTGTGCGCCTTAAGGACTCCTTATCAGCCATCCTCCCCAACAGATGGAAGGTTTCTAAGTTCATGAAGAAGATTGCTATTGCCTCTGTTAGTAATCTGATTTACTTGGTTTGGAAAGCGCGGAATGACTGTATTTGGCAGCTTAAGCTTAGCACCCCTGAAGTTGTGATGAAGAATCTGAAGAGCAGTATTAAGCTTCGTATTTTCAGTTTGTATCCTGAGTCTATTTTCATGTACAAGGATCTCTTAGAGTAATCCTCTTGTTTTTGTTTCTGTTTTGAGGCCTGTTGGCCTTCTCTGGTTTTGTATTCGCTTGTTTGGAATTAATGAAATTTTGTTTCTTCCAAAATAATAATAATAATAATAATAATAATAATAATAATAATAATAATAATAATAATAATAATAATAATAATAATAATAATAATAATAATAATAATATTAAGCTTCTCTCTAGACTTCACCTCTGCCAGGCGACTCCGTTCGCCTCGCCATGGCAGGCAGACGGCGAGGTCGCCCACCGAGAAAGCTGAGACCGCTGGCGTGTTAGAGCCCCGATGTCAATCCATCGGGTATAAATACCAATTGCAAATCGCGATTGAGTAATAAACCAAAAATTGAAGTTTTGAGTAGAACCCTAAATCTTGTTTCTGCTTCTATATTGAAGGTAACAACACCTGTTTTTGTCCAAAGGTTTAAAGCTTATCAAGCTTCGATGAATTCTCAAATTGTTTGGAGTTCTAATTGAGAGATTGAAGGTTGGGTGCTTTCGATAAACCCTAAATTTCGAAGCTCTGTCTAATTGGAGACCTCGAACAATTATCGAAGTAAACCCTAATGGAATTAGGGGTTAAAGTAAATGCTGAAGGTTTTTTCGTTTCTGGGTTTGTGTTTGAAGATTTGGGTTCTGGTTTTTGTTGAATTGAGATCCAGTGCGAAATCGAAGATACTATGTGAAGAACCCTAATTTCGGATTCTCTTTCCAGGTTTGTCTTAGGGCCATATTCTTGTTACAATTCGACCAAGAATAACCCTTTCTTGGTCTTTCTTGATTGAAGGTCAGTCCAAGGTCACTAATGTTCTGGGTATCGTATTTCATATGAACTGTGTATGCAGTTTTGTTTATGAGGTTAGCACACTAGTTGTCCTCTGTCTCTATGAGGTAATCCCTCTGTCTTGGAAAGGTTTCTTGAAGCTTGTTCTTATGAACTGCTCATGGCAGTTATGTATTTGAGGGTGGCAACCTGGCTTGCTACTCCTTCTCCTTGCATGGTGTGAATTGATCCCCCAGCTAATTTGATGTCCAATTTGATGGTTTGTTTTTGAACAACAATACTGTAATTGGCATTCATGCTGGTAGTACACCCAAATATGTTTGTATTATAGCTGGTATGTTGATACGCTGCTGGTTTGTATGATGCCCTCAACAGATGGGATGGTGTATTTTGTTCAGAGGCTTTGAGTCTCTGCCTACTTATATGCTAGCTTACCTGTGCAGCCGGGCTTTTAGGTATTGTCTGGGGTAAATTAATCCTGTCTGTAGGTTCATTAATTTGAGTTATGACGTGCAGATTAATCGCGAAAGTCTGCTACTAGTTTGGTATCATTTTGAGTGTCTTCCTGAAACTGACTTCAGGTTGATGTATGAATTGGTAATTGAAACTTTGTTTGTTTGGTCCAATATATTTTTGTAGCCTAGACATATTGCTGGAATGTCTGGTTTTTTGTTTTGATTGGTGATGATGAGTGAAGAGCTACTTCCTTGACATTTACTGGAAGTGGGGAAACATTGGCTTTGTGGTCTTGGGTGGTGGTGGCCACTTTAAATTCACGAAGCTTTAGCTGCTGCTGTGCGTAGGGGGCTGAGCGCCACTGCTGTCTTGCTGTTGGTGCGCCTGTACCTGAGTTTAGCTGTGCAGCTGTTGGTATAGCCAGCCTCAATGAAGCTGGAGGATGCCTCAATGCCCACTTGTCCTGTTGTGCTGTATTGTGTCTCGTACTGATACGAGCAAGCTTAACTCGACTGGAATTATTTGGTTCAATGAATGTATACATAATGTATTTTGGCTTTTGCGCAGTATTACTTACGTAGGTTCTTTTGTAAAGTCTAATAGCGATATAGTGTCAGAGCCTAGGAGGTTTCTCTGTTTGATGTTGGAGTATCCTTTCTAAGCGAATGACAAGGGGCTAGTCCCTTAGAAGCTTCGTTTGGGTCGTCTCCTTAGTCTTTGGAACTTTTGTAAGCTTCGGCTATTTTTCTGGCATTTTATAATACTTACTTTGTCAAAATAATAATAATAATAATAATAATAATAATAATCCAAGTATATAATCCTACAAAATTGTTTGGATTTATTTGAAAAAGAAATATACAAATCACTAAGTCGGTCAATGATAGAGAAACCTATCGATGAATGGCCTACTACTACATGAATAATTGAATATAGATTTTTTTAAAACTAGTTGTGGTTACACTCTCAAATGTATAATGCTACTTTATATTCTTTTATTATCACTAAAACGAATGAAAATATTAGAAAATCAATATGTTGTGTTATGTGTACAGGAAAAAGAGATTTGTGAACTAATTTATTGAAAATCTTATTAGGTATATCATCATGGAGAGTAAGACGTCTTTTTAATAGAATTACCTCATTAAGAATATTGTCTGTAAAAAAATAATTTTGATAATTGAAATGATCATTACCAACTACGATCAAAGAAAATATTAAAATTTTTATTGTAACAATCCAACAATTTTAAATACTTTTAAAAAATCAGTGATAAATTAAGTATAGAACTATTTTGATATAAGCAACGAATGAAGCCTAAAAGTTTTGTGAAGTAATAAAAAATCTCCTTAAAACTATAATAGGCATTTATAGAAGAAACACATTTGCACATATATTTTTATGAACTAAGGAGGAACATCTAAATTGAATACGCGTGTTTCTAATAAACCATGCTGGAGCATTGTTATGTCCAATTAAAATTTTAATAGACAAAATATCCCAATGGATTCAAGCTACTATGGCATGAAACAAAAAAATAATTAAAGTGTCCCCCACATAAAGGTGTAGTAGAAAAGCAAAGATGGTAGTACTAGTTATTTAATAAATAGGTGAGAAAAATGAACATGGTTATGGTGAGCTCGCATGTAAACTTAGAGCTTCTAATAATAGGAGCTGCCAAACAAGTTTTCAAAAAAGGTAAAAATGTTTAAGATACTTTTCCAAAAGCTAACATTATAGACAATTTAAGCGTTGAAATCCACAAGATCGGAAGAATTTCACTATCCAAGAAATCTATGATGTGCAGATGATGGTACAATTTGCTGTGATGAATGCAAGTCGGATGACGCGCAGGCCAATTGTTGTGGATTAGCTGGTACAATTAAGCTTGTCATTAGACATGTTACCATGGTTGTTAAAATCGCGATTCTAATCTATGATTCTACTATGTTACGATCTAAAAATAAGCGAGCGATTTGAATCGCAGGTAGAATCTTAAACTTGTAGAATCTTACGACTCTAGTTGGAATAAAATTTTTAGTGGTAGAATCATAACACGATTTTACGATTCTACGATTTAACGATCCAATCTACTAATTTAGTATGAATTATTTTTACTTTTTCTTATATACCATCTTTTACTAATCTCTTTCATATATACACATCAAATTCAAATTTTCTATCATGAAAACTTTTAAAATATAAATTTCTTATCAGTATGAAGATTTAAACTAATTATTAAAAAGTTTTTGCTATATTCTTAAAAATAAAGTCAAAGAAACTTAATTCATAAATTTAAACTTTTGAATTGGATAATAATAAGGAAAATTTGCCAAGAATAATCCCAACTATCATCCGTTGGCCAGAAATAATAATCCCAACTATTGATGAAGTTTGCTGAAAACAGTCCCACTCTATTTTCAACCGGCTGTAGCAGGTTTTTTGAGTTTTTTTTTTACCTTTTTTTTTTTTTTACTTTAATATAGGTTTACCTAATTTGATGAAGGAAAGTTAAAAAAAAGGTAAAAAAAAATACTCAAAAACCTGCTACAGCCGGTTTAAAATAGAGTGGGACTGTTTTCAGCAAACTTCATCAATAGTTGGGATTATTAAAAAATAATCAATAGTTGGGATTATTTCTGGTCAACGGGTGATAGTTGGGATTATTCTTGGCAAATTTTCCTAATAATAATAAGAAACTAGAAATTTTTAATATATATTTAAGTTTATTTGTAGAGTCGTACGATTCTACGGTTCAATTTTACCGAATCGATTCTACCTCTCTAAACGATTCTAAGTAGAATCGCGATTTTAACAACTTTGCATGTTACATCATTTACTAAATCTTTCGCCATTAAATACAATGTATGTTCACACAATAATGATGGAATTCGATTTCCCTGAAATTTACTGAAGCTCAATTCTACATAAGTCAAAAGGCCCTGATCTTTTTAATAAGGGTTCACTCTAAATACCAATCAAAATAAAAGAAGAAAACTGACACAAACAGCCTAAATAAATTTAATGCTCCAATAACCACTCATCAAGTAAACAAAACCAATTTTATCTATCTAAAACAGAAACTCTAAGGCAACCACAATCCCCCCTAAACATACTTTGAAGTTAAAAAACTTCAATACAATCTTATAACAACACATACTATCTCCAAAATAAAGCAATCAAATTATTAACCTTCGGCTATAACTCAACTTCGTAATCGCAAGGGTAAAATTCCAAGCAGTAGTGTCATAAGTAAATGTAATTAAACATCAAATATAGAAAACGCTCGGGGTTTCCCCATAAATAATGAAAAATAATTTTCCTGAAGTTTACGAGAGACCTATCCACAAAACGGATATAGAACCCTGCGTTTTTCATTAGTTTTTCATACAACATGAACAAATCATTATTCCCTAAACAACAGCATATACATCGACTACCTGTCTCATATGTGTTCTTGCTTTCTAAAGGGCAGGGACCATCATTCCCCAGAAGGATCGCTACCGCCGAAGTTCCACCTAGATGGTGAATGATCCATACACACTGGTATCCTTCTAGATCTCAACTAACATATCTTTCTAAAAACCTCTAGATCTAGTTTTGGGTGTCGGAGGATTTTCTGTCTTGACTTTTAATGTTTTCTCGGTTTCAAGTATTTTACTTTCTAAATACTTATTTTCTAACCACAATTTCTCAAAACCTTTCTTCCTCCCTATGAGAAAACTCGAATCCATTAGGTTATTTGACTATTTTCTAAATCTTTTCCATCTTCTTTCTATACCATTGGTAATAATGAATTTAAATTAAGTTCTAGGTTTTCATTATTTACTCATAATCCTTTTTGTTTCTGTGTAATTGTGTTCCCCATTCAAGCTTTCGCAATTAACCCTAATCTAAGAAAAAAAAATAATCTTCAATTTGCATTCGACTTCTACTATTCAAGCCCCTATTTTAATAGCTTAATTAATAGTATCTAATTAAGTTAATTAGGGTTATTAAATTTTAAGTATGTTATTTTATTGGGACTAAGAATAATATTTTATTATCTAAGGATATCAGTCGTACTAAATTTGGGTCAAAGAGACGCACCACACGGCTCGCATGCGAGGCGCCACGCGGCGTGCTATCTTTATGACATGTGTGTGACATGTGTCAGTTGTAGAAATGCCTTATGTGGCATGTTGCCACCTCATGTCCTTATTTCTCTATATAAAGGCCATTTAAGCTGTGAGAAAGGGTAGGAGATCAACCCATCTTTGATTATTTTTAAAGGTTGGCTCATTATTATTAGATTAATTATTTTTATAATTAATCATCAAAATAATAATTCAGGTATTATTAAATAGGTCTCGATCTTTCTAAAAATATTATTAAACATCAAAAAGCTTCAATGCGGGTATTACTCATTCGAGATAATACTCCAAAGTAGTAATCCACCTTGCTGCCACTGGGCACTTGAATCGCCCAAAAATGAGTTCGCATAAGGAAGTTATTACACAAAATACAAACAGGGTGTTCAGATATGGTACTAATACATGATTAGTAGTTATGAAACAAATTGGGTATGTTTTTAATCAAATATTTAAGGTTATTTACTAGGTACTTGAGATTTGTGATTGGTGTAAAATTGGTTAACCCCATTAATGGTAACTCAAGCTTTTACATGTTGATGGTTGATGATGAATTGATTATATTTTAAATATTGATTGCTATTCATGGCGTAGAATGGTAAATCCTACAAACACTATTATCCTTTAAATTGAATTTAAGTATTTTAAAGTTCAAGTTATGTTATATAATAAGTGGTATTACTGGTAATGATATTTGAGCAAAATCGTATAATTTTGGTGTTCGAAACTTTGAAATTTTACTTTGTTTGATCTTGCTTTTAATCCTTGATCAAAATTATGTTTTGAATGAGCTTTTGAATATTGTACTATGAAAAAGAGTTACGATTATTGATTTTAAAGAAAATAAAGTGATTTATTGATTCGTTTTATATTGAAATAAAATGTCCCAAGTCAAGAAATTAAATGTCCAACATTGAAAAGTAATAGCCGCATTTTGATTCACTATGAATCAAAGGTTCTTAGTCGTATTTATGTCGATACCAAACGTTCTTTTAAAAGAGTTTGAGTTTTGATAAATTAATGTTTCATTAAGAGATACCAAATAAGCAAAAGATTGAATTGAAGATGTTTGTAATTGACTTGTATATAAATGTAATAGTTTGTTGGATTACTCAACAATTCAATTGTTGAAAGTCTTTGATGGGGCCTATCCCTTACGGGGGATAGATCCATTTTCAGCTTAGCTCTGCTGTGGAGACGATGCTTCCTTGTGTTATGTGTTAAGTGCGCGGCGTGGACTTCTTTTTGAAAATCATAATGTAAATTAGATGTTTTTAAATTAAATTGTAATATTTTTATAGCGTTTTGTAAATAGTATTCACTTATTTAATGTAAAAAGTTTTAAATACTCTGATATTAGTTTGTTGTGGCTATCGAGCCATAGGTCGGATTCTACCTAGACTTTAATAAGTCTTCCGTTGTGCTTTGTAGATAGTATTATAATATTATTTACGCCGGTTTGTGCTGTTTCATAGTTACTATATATAGTTGCCAACATTTGCTCTGATTAAGTCCTAGGGCATTTGTATAAAATTTTTTGTAAGGGGAGTCAATTAAGGGGTTACTTTTGAGATGTGATTTGTTAGTCCATTGTAGTCTTTTTTTGCAGGGATTTGAGTTTCTTGCATATCCAAGTGAATGACCTATTTCAAATCATTTAAAAATTTTTGGGATATTCTACCTGGTAAGCACCAGGTATAACGAAATTCACAAATTAGCTAATCTTATTTGCAATTCTACCAAATAGCACTCAAGTTATCCTAATTAATCTACCGTAGCTTTATTACCCAAAAGACGTTTAAAATCTGTTAAGTCGTGAAATTACCTAATTACCCCTTTTTTATTTCTTAAGTTCCCTCCTATTTTATGCGTATTAATATGATAATTTGAATGCAAATACCTGGCATCAAACATCCCATCATCATTAATTCATAACTTCCCATTCATCTTCTTCATTCACGCTTCTCTAACCCCAAATAATCGATCTTTTGCTTGGATTTCTTCTTCGATTATCATATAAAGTTTGGAGATGATTTTAAGGTAAGTTTTCTCTCCTCTTTTTTGTTCCTCTGTTTTGGGTTTTTTTTTTTTGGGTTTATGACAATCGTTTTTTTGTTGGTTGATGTTGTTCTAGAAATTAGGGTTTATAAGTTGTTGAATGCATGTTGCTGGGTTTTGATTTGTTTTTTTTCTAAAGTATTAGGGTTTTTTTTTTTTTTTTTTTGATTTTCGTCATTTGATTTTTTGTTTTAGAATGGATGATCGTGTTGTTCTGAGATTTCAATGGAATGACGTTATACAAGATTTAATTGTCTATGATAAAGATAGGGAGACTCTGTTAGATTTAATTTAGATTGGGAAGCAGAGTGCTTGAAGGCTGGAAAGGAGATGCCTTTACAACCTCGATTTTATTACATGTTTAACAATGAAGTTGAATGGCTTGATTGGGATAAAGCCTCCTCCATTGAAGGTCCTGTGATAAAGCCTCCTCCATTGAAGAGAAGCATTGGACGACCTGCTAGGAATAGAAGAAGAGCAGCTGATGAAGACAGAAAAGGGAAGAGGTCTACCACAGTGAAGTGTAGTAGGTGCAAGGAGTATGGGCATTATGTGAAAACATGCAAAGGAGGATTGACATCAAAGCAAAAGAGGAAGAAGACAGCAATTGAAACTCCATCTTCACAGCCTGCTGAACCTTCAAAAAGAAGTAGACCATTCACAAGGGCATTCTCTTCACAGCCTGTTATTAGGGGTTAAGAATTGTAGTTTAATTTAGTTGTGTATATGTAAGAAAACAGTATGTTATGTATGCTTTGTGGATGATGGTTTTTGGGGTTTGATGCTGAAAACTGTGTTTATGTATGCTTTTAGGATGATGGTTTTTTGGGTTTTATGTTGAACACAATATGTAATGTATATAAGTAATGGATGTTAATGCTGAAAACAGTGTATATGTACTGTTTGAGCTTTTGGGGAAGACATTAATGGATGTTAATGATAATTAAGCTTTTGCAAGATAGTTTGAATATCTTAATAATATTGCTTCATTGAAATAAAACTGATGGTGATATTACAAAAGAAAGCTTCCTTTGAAGTAGTAACTACTAGATTAGCTTACGTAAATCCAAAATACAAAGTACATAAAAAAACCCCAAAATCAACATCTTAATTCTTAATGATAATTACAAGAATTAAAAGACCAACAATAATCATAATCTTCATCATCATCTGCAACTGCTTGATTTGCTTACTTTGAACCAGTAACTCTGTTTCAATTTGGGAAGATATTTCAACTCCATAATAATCACAAACCATTTGTCTTCCACATCTAGTCAAATCTTCTTCCTTCACCCAGCTAAAAAAGGAACAAGCTTTGCATTTATAGTATAATCTCAATGGGTTAGTACTTGAATCAGAAACCCTAATTTCCAAAATCGGTCCTTGAACACCATTCCCACACCTTCATCTAACAAGGCGAATCTCTTTAACGTCCATGTCTGTCGCCAAAATTGGAGGTTTGGAAGAAATTTTGGAGTGTGTTGATGTTGAAGACATTTTGTGATAATCCTTCAAGCTTTGACAATGAAGGATTCAAAGGAAAAGAGAGTTCAAGTTCAGGAAGAAGACCCTTTATTTAAGAAATAAAACAGGGGTAATTAAGTAATTTCACGATTTAACGGTTCTCAAACGTTTTTTGGGTAATAAAGCTACGGCAGATTAATTTGCATAACTTGAGTGCTATTTGGTAGAATTGCAAATAAGATTAGCTAGTTTGTGAATTTCGTTATACCTGGTGCTTACCAGGTGGAATATCCCAAAATTTTTCCTAAACTGCATTTATGTTGGTTGGTTTGTACTTTCTAGTATTTGATAATAGATCATGCTAGACTATAGTAAAATATTGATTCAATGCGAACTTCTTATTTGTGTGAGGTTGATACATATATTTGCTATCATAGGTCAAATTCCCATTTCTTTATTCTTACAAGGAGAAGAAGGGAAAGAAAGGGGAAGGGAGGGAAAGTGAAAGAAAATTGTTGTGTTATTCTCCATTTCTTTATATATCTTGGTGAAATTTCACTTTGGAATTCTACTCTATTGTCAAGAACATCATTTTTGTAGGCCACTTCAGTTTCTCATTATGAATTAATGTAATTCCATCTCTTTTTTTTTTTGCATATAATTCCTAAGGTACTTTGTTTTCTTAATTGATGTTATATGATGTTAATCCTACAGAATATATTTAAGTTCTCCAGAAAAATTGATTCTCCAAAAACGAATCTTGTGTGTTAATTTTATGAATTGGGATTTGATTTTATTTCTTAAAGTGATTGGTATTTGGTTTTTATTACATAATAAAATGATTGTGAAGTTATTAAATTTTTGTTAGGAAGATGTTTCGGCTACTGATATATTTTTTAAAAGGATTTTTGCTACTGACTTATTGCTTAAAGTGATTATGTATGCTTTATTGTTGTGCTGCTGATTTGCTACTAAGGTGATAATGTTTTTTGTCATTTTGCTATGTTGTTTCATAATGAGAAATTCCAAGGGATATCTCAGTGTACTGCTGAATTTAATACGAAGAATTCTTTCACAACTCTTTTAAACCGAACTATCATATGATAAAATGGATATTTTTTATGATGAACTAGGCAGAGTCTTAGATACTTCTGATGGTATTCATCATTATATTGTCAACTTCTATAAGAACTTCCTTGGTAAATTTATAGCTTCCAACAGATCAATATTTCTTTTGTTGGATATAAAGTCTGCATAATTATTTGTGTTTCTAACAAACAGATGATGCTTATAATACTCACTATACTATATAGGAAGTGACAAAGCCCCATGGAATGATGGCATAATTGTTCTTTTTAAAAAGCTAAGCTAGTAGGTTTTGAAAATTGATATTACTGAAGCATTTTTCAACTTCTTACTAAGTCCTTAATTGTTTGATCTATATTAAGCAATACATATCAATCTTTTGTAGCACGTTAATTATGAAGATTGAGAGGAGATCGAATACTTTCTAGAGCCGCGGGGGTGGGGGGGGGGGGGTGGGGGTGGGGTTGTGTGTGTGTGTGTGTGTGTGTGTGTGTGAATAGAGAGTATGCCCATTTAAAAAAATAATCTCAAGAGCTTGTAGAACTGTTCAAAATAGTTTTCTGGAACTATTTAAGTCGTGTAACAAATCTATTATTTATATGCGGAGTTAAACTAAATAAATACAAGAGATTTGTTAATGAGGTTCATCTCTAAATAGCCTACTCCCCGCTTAAGGCTCTCTTCCCACCCGTAAGATTCAACGCCTTATATTAAAGAACTTTAAGACACTTTTAAGATCTCTCACAAAAGAGATAATAAATCGAACATTAAAAAGTATTCAAACTTAGGCTTATGATAAGACTTTCTAACTCAATTTAACTCTAAGAGCCTATTAAAATTGTAAGAGTTAGATGACTACGTTATTACAACACTTGATGAATGCTTAGACATATATTTCAAGAAGGGATGAAAAATAATGAGAAGTGTTGTAGCCTTCATCATTGAATGTTGTCTTCAATTTATATTGTTACGACTCAACAAGTTCTTGTAATTCAAGGAAGCTTCATCCGTGAAAATAGCAATTTTGACCAATCTGGACCATTTGTCAAACCCTTGAAGACATTTTCAAACAGATGCTCCTGCTTTGACTTTTAATTTTCAAAGGCATCCTTTATTTGCTATTTTTAATTTATTCCATACTTATTGTGCTGACATGTTCGTACTTATATAATATATTAAACGTGTGATGATAAGTTAAATTCCTTTCCTATATCTTAGGATAATTTAAATTTTTTTTACCATATTTAGATAACTATTCAAAATATCTCCTTATTTATAGAAAAAATTATATTTAGCAAAACTTGATCATCAAGCATCTTACTTATTCAAATATAATCAAATTTGAACTTGTACTATAATTAAACATGCAACATTTAAAAACATGATTAAAACATCTTAAACTGACGTTTAATATTTTTAACCTATAAAAATATTTCAAATACCCATAATAAATTATATTTCCAAAAAAAATACCCATAATAATTATGAAAGTAACCTTATATATAAAAACAATTATCTTAAGACATTTAAGCTTATCTTAAATATGTTCCGGATATAGATTGTTTATCATATTAACTATTTAAGATTAATTTAAACTTAATATGTACTTAATATGATTTTGGACCAACTTAAACAACTAAATATAATTACTTAATTTATTGTTTGATTATTTAATATGAGTTTTGAATCATCATCACTTAAAGAGAGTTGAGTCTTCAATCTCCACGTTGATGAAAGTCAAAACCATATTTTCCTAAAACATATTACTAGGTGAAAAACATGAAATAAAAAACATGACAAAGTCAAACACTTAGATATTTAATAAAACATATCAAGTTTGTATAAAACAGAAACTTTTCAATGCATTGAAAACGGTTTTAAATCAGAATACAATAAACAATTAAATTTTCATGCATGGATATCAAAATCATCAATTATTTTCAAAAATCACAAGTGAATTAATATCCAATCATATTGCATTCAAACATACATCATATTTTATAAAAAATAATTATATTCATATAATCAAACATCAAATATACATCATGATTATCATGAATCAAACAAGTAAAGGAAATGAATTAATCATAAGTTTGAACATGAGTAATACAATTTGAATATGAACATGATTATGAACATTAATAAAATGAATAACATGAAGATGATTTATGCATTGATGTTATGCAACATACGAGATGAAAATAAAAACAATTTCCCAACAATCCAACATACAATCCAACATGCAAATCAATCAAGCAAATAAACATAAAAACAAATTACATTATGCTATGCTACGGCATACAACAAAATTTAACACATAAAAACTGATAAGTGCAATTATTTGCACTTATCCGTGTTATTTTCTATGCACCTTGAACGAAGTTATAGTGGTCTTTAGGGATTATAGTAGTGAATTGTTGTAATTTTTGTCTCTTATGCTTATTTTGTAGTTTTATGATATACGAGGCAGAATAGAAGCTTTTTACTAGTATACGGAGTTATAAGAAGGTGAAGGCTTGGAGAAATAGCCTAAGACCCCTTAAATAAGTGAAAAGATCGTTGCTCGCTTGAAGATGTTTAACAATGAAGACTGGCAAAAGAGAAAAGAGTAGAAAAGTGCTTAAAAGACAAAATTTTGAAGTGAAATTTTATATATGCTCACTCTTTTGGCCATAACTTTTGATAGGAAGATCACATTGATGCAAGGTTTGCGGCATTGGAAATGGCGGTCATTCAAAGTTCGCCAGTCAGACCCAGAGCAACGACTTGTCGCTCCAAAGTGGCGACTCGTTGCTTTTCGTCTGACGAGAATTTAAATGGTTTTTTCTCCTAATTTTTGGAACCTGATCGGGACTTTACGTCCTTCAAATGTAATACCGCAAGTGCACGGCGTAGTTTAGTACGACGGCAAGTACGGGTCGAATCCACAGGGAGTGGGGGTTATGTCAATGGTTTCTCAATCGATTAGCGAGCTCAAAAACGTATAAAATGGTGTTTGGAGATAGAACTAAATAAAGCAAGTAATTGGAATGATAAGCAAAACATAAAAGTAATTAACAACACAATGAACTAAGGCAAAGAACGCAACGAAACACAATCAATTAGCTAAATAGGCATAGGTTAGGCTTTCTCACCATGGTAGTCTTTACTAACTTCAACCTAAGGTCATGGTTATGGGTTGTTATGAGGAAGAACGTATCTTAAATACTAATGTTCTCTCTCGAGCAACATTAGCTTTCTAAAACATACTTAACTACCTATTCTCATGGAGCTAAGCATAGATTAAGACATGGAGCACACATTCATTATTTCCAATCAAAACATCTACCTATTCTCATGGAGATGATTCAACTTTTAAGCATAGATTATCGTTAAAAATCGACTCTCGCCCTCAATTCAACGACCCTAAACAAGATAGCAAAAATTTATGTTAAACCATAAACAACACAACCATAGCCAAAGGTAAAGATAGCAATTTAAACTATATACATGGTGATCATGCCTAACCTAAGCCAAAACAAACTACTCACACATATTCATATTGAAATTATAGATTGCAATTAAGCCAAGAATCATTAAGAAATGAATTGAACTAGAGTACCTTAACAAGATGCAATTTGAAAAGCAATCAAACATAAATATATGAAAGTAAAGGCAAACAATAACTAAGCAACATGAATTGAATCCAAAGTAAATAAAGATAGAGATTACTCTTTGATGAACAAGATAAATGGATGATTCAAAGTAATTCCTTCCAAAAGCTTCAATACAATGCACCAATGGTTGAAGAAATCCAAATTGCAAAATGTTACAATAAGGAATGAAACTAGGATTGAAATTGAAATTGCAAAAGTGTTTGAATTGAAAATGAGATTATACTAACACTAACTCTCTATTGAAATGAAAGCTAAGCAATTGAAGAATACATAAACATTACTCTAAATGATGGGTGAAAACTGAGTTAGCTAATTTGAGATGAAAGCTTAGATCCCCCCAGCTCCTCCTTCTTCTTCCCTATTTATAGAGCTTCAAGGCATGTGGGGGTGGTGGTTCCATGATTGCTCCACCACCCCTAAGGTGTAGGAGGGAGGTGCCACCCCTAAAGATAGGGTAGGGTGGCTAGCAAAGTCCTTTCAGCAGCAAAGATAAGGAAATGAATCTAATTGGACCAAAATACTTCTTATAAAGATCGCGAAAACCTGCTGCCGCCCATTTCGCTCGACCCGAGCAAGCTAGCTCGACCTGGTCGAGCGAACATCAGGTACTTGGACAGAAACTTCAGAATGTGGACAGAAGGATTGGATTAGGTCTGCTCGACCCGAGCCATCTCGCTCGACCAGGTCGAGCGGATACCCTGTGCCTTTGTCTCGAGTTCTGCCAGTGTTCAGAAGCTACTGGAAGTTGGAGAACAATACGCTCGACTCGAGCCATGTTGCTCGACCTGGTCGAGCGGCCTTCAGTAGAGCTTTAATCAGCTTCTGATCTCAAGTGTGGGTCCAAGCTTGCTCGAGCCACCTTGGCTCGACCCAGATTTGGTCGAGTGGCTTTGAAATGGCCTCTTTTGGCTCTCGTTTCGGCTTATCTTCTTGACTTGGCTCATCGAGGCCTTGCTTCCTTAAGTTTTTTGGAGATGAATGAGCAGCGTATGCATCAAAAGTGCTTGATTTAATAAGTTTAACCTGAAATTCAACAAAACAACAAAATACCAAACCAAGCGTAAAATCTTACATAAAACAAGCATCGCTGCATCAAATCTCAACATAAATCAATTAAACAACGGGGATAAAGTATGAATAAAATGTAGTTAACAAATTCCCCCAAGCCAATCCCTTGCTTGTCCTCAAGCAAGTGCTCTACCAAAATTATAAAGTCAAACAAAATAAAACTAAAAATCACAAATGCACAAAATGGATCTTAGGAAAGCCGTAAACATGAAAACATAAGCCACGAAAAATCAAAATATGTATGGCAGACTAGCAAACTATGATTATCAATTCTAAAAGCTTGAACTACGCACCTGATTCCACTAATCATCCTCAAAACAAGTCATCGAGCGAGGATCTCACCAAACTGAGTCTAGGACTCCCAATACTAATCGCAATGAGTATAAGTGGACCTCACTTTTGGGTATGTAAGCCAAGATGAACAACCACACTCAAGTGTTTTGAAGTTACGCTCATTCCCTCATCCTATGGCTCAATGTGATGTGAGCTTCTAAATGGAGATGTGTCAAAGTTTCGCACCTCGGTACTCGGGGACTCAAAGGCTAAGACTTCACTAGAAGTAAGTGGATGAGCCTAAAAGAGGTGAATTGGAGTAGGCTAGAGTACAATGAAACATAGAAAAGGGTAAGGTTATGAAAAGAGATAGCATAACTATTTAGTTAACCTGAACAGACCAAAATTGACCCATGGTTTACACAACTTGGCATTTATTAATTACTAATATTTTTCTGTACAAGTTTTGAACTTCTCTCTTTTATATATATATATATATATATATATATATATATATATATATATATATATATATATATATATATATATATATATATATATATATATATATATATATATATATATATATATATATATATATATATATATATATATATATATATAAATATATGAAAAACAAACACTTCACTACCAAAAGCGGGTAGTAAAATCAAAAGTGCTCTTAAAGCCATACATCACCAACTAACTATTTACAACCATACTAAAATCAAAATATCACCTTATATACAAGTGGTGATCTCAAGAAATCTCAAAAATCAAAGACAAGATAAAGACTAATGCCAAGTGTGATAAACCGACAACCAACATTCCATCAACCAAACCAAATAGTATGCTTAGGGTAAAGATAGAAAGAGGGTGAAAGTGAATGTGTATAAAAGAGAATAGGAAGTTCGAATAAGATATGAAAGAAAATGGGTATAATGTACGTTAACAAAAAGGGTTAGAAAGAGAGAAAGAAAACAAGCTCATCCAAACTAGCAACTAGATCCATACAATGCCCAAGTCCCTCAAGTCATGCCTAGTGCGCTACAAATCCACAATCTCATTAATCAACATGAATGCATGGTAGAGGCTCAATAACTACTCACGGGTTTAAAATATGTCCACAAATACCCAAAGGCGGTGCCACAAACCAAATCCTGCTTGACTATTGTTTTGAAAATTCAAAGGTTCACTGGTTTTAAGTCAAAAATTTAGAAAGAATAATTCATGTTTGCTACAATACCATACATAAATCAATTTTATGGCCCTAAATGAAATACAAGACAACTATTCAAAGATCCAAATTATGCATAAGAGTTGCTAACATAGACAATAACCAAAGAAACAACAAACAAACAATCCAAAGAAATACAAACCAAAGAAACTAACAAACAAGAAATCTAACCACTACTAGCATGCATATGTACAAAAGGAACAAGAGAAAAGCATACCTCTACACAAAACAACTCAACACCTCCCCCAAGCCGAACTGAGCAGTGTCCTCAATGCGACCAATGGGCTTTAGAGAAGGTGGTTAGACTCTAGTCATCACTCTCATCTCCCTCTCCATCATCCTCATCATCATCTCCCTCTTCATCGTCATCGTCGTCCTCATCATCCTCTTCCTGTGCCCAAGGACCAAAAGAGGTACTAGCACTACCCACATTACTATAGACATACCGAAAATCACCAGGCGGGGGTGTGTACCACGAAGGGTGCACGTGATCCGGAGGGATGTGCCCCTGCCTATAGTGATGGTCATATATGGGATATTGGCTGCGCTGGTAGTCGACCATGAATTGGTTGTACCGGCTTTGTTGTGCCTCTATCCGGTCGAACCGCTGATCAAAGCCGTCCATACGTAAATGTAACCGCTCTAAGGAGGCCAGGACGGGATCAGGATTGGTATGGCGGGGTGATGGTGGGGGTGGAGGAGCGGTGTGCGAGGTGCCACCAAACTCATAGGTAGAGGATGGGCCTCCTTGCTCAAATGTGGAAGAGGGGCGGCGCTCCTCGTGTGCGGAGGAAAAGCCACCTTGCCTAAAACTAGACATGAATCCATCTCGTCCCCGTCGTGAATACTGGTTGTGAAAAGGCTCATGATGAGGCCTCTCCACTGCAATAGGCTCAGGTTGAGGTGCCTCCTCTGTAAAGAGATAAGGGGCACGATTGGGGACTAAGTCGGGGAGATCTTGGGTAGAGAGAGGGATACCAACTAGTCTGTCATGAACCTTCCACCATGTTTGACCGTTAATGAGCTCTATCCACTTAGATTGAACTAAATGGTTCATACTGATGGTGGTGATCTCACGAGGGAGTACCCCTTCTCCTCTCCAACCAAAGTGCATTGCTATGTGAGTGATGAGTCCGCCAAACTGTATCAGTGTACGAACAGTGCTGGGTTGATTAATAGTATGGCGGAATGTATGGACTAGGAGTCTAGCTAGATTGTAGGTAAAACCGCATTCAGGGCGGAGGAATGAGCCTAAAATAACCAAATCATTGCTATTGGCCTTGTTGGACTCGGATTTGGCCGTGATAGTGAATGACATGAACTTGAGCCAAATCCTGAGAACAGGGTGATGGACCTTTTTCAGAACTAAATTCTGCAGGTTGGTCAAGTTTTCTCTAGATATTAACGGCCAAATCTGGGAAGGGTGTTGTGCATAGTCTAATCCCCCTCCCGAGTTATCTAGACCAAACAAATCAGCAAGCTCAGACGTACTGAGCTGCCGCTCAACTCCATCTATCCTGAAAAACAGAGTGGTTTCACCAAAATCGTCCTGTGTGATGGTCAAAGAGCTTAAAAATTCTAAGACTAACCCTGAATATGTCTCCCTATGCATATTAAACATGAAACCCATTCCTATAGCTCTAAAGAAGTGCATAGCATACTCAAATAAACCTAGGTTTCTAAGCAAATTAGCACAAATAAATCTGGTTGGGATGATAGGCCTTTGCTTAATATATTGAAACTTATCTCTTTGCGCCTCATCCCGAAAGACAACAGTAGGGTAGTCCTCATCTGGTTCAAGGTGTGGTGGTGATGGACTCCTCTCTCTTCTTCTTGTTCTCCTTGGTGCCATTGTTGATAATTACTGCAAATGAACAACAAAAACAAGGCACAAACAAAAGGATTTCTACTAAAATGTAGAAATTTGTTAGGAAAAACAAAAATTAAATGGTGTTTGGAGATAGAACTAAATACCGCAAAAACTTGATCGGGACTTTACGTCCTTCAAATGTAATACCGCAAGTGCACGGCGTAGTTTAGTACGACGGCAAGTACGGGTCGAATCCACAGGGAGTGGGGGTTATGTCAATGGTTTCTCAATCGATTAGCGAGCTCAAAAACGTATAAAATGGTGTTTGGAGATAGAACTAAATAAAGCAAGTAATTGGAATGAAAAGCAAAACATAAAAGTAATTAACAACACAATGAACTAAGGCAAAGAACACAACGAAACACAATCAATTAGCTAAATAGGCATACGTTAGGCTTTCTCACCATGGTAGTCTTTACTAACTTCAACCTAAGGTCATGGTTATGGGTTGTTATGAGGAAGAACGTATCTTAAATACTAATGTTCTCTCTCGAGCAACAATAGCTTCCTAAAACATACTTAACTACCTATTCTCATGGAGCTAAGCATAGATTAAGACATGAAGCACACATTCATTATTTCCAATCAAAACATCTACCTATTCTCATGGAGATGATTCAACTTTTAAGCATAGATTACCAAGTCGAGCGGATACCCTGTGCCTTTGTCTCGAGTTCTGTCAGTGTTCAGAAGCTACTGGAAGTTAGAGAACAATACGCTCGACTCGAGCCATGTTGCTCGACCTAGTCGAGCGGCCTTCAGTAGAGCTTTAATCAGCTTCTGATCTCAAGTGTGGGTCCAAGCTTGCTCGAGCCACTTTGGCTCGACCCATATTTGGTCGAGTGGCTTTGAAATGGCCTCTTTTGGCTCTCGTTTCGGCTTATCTTCTTGACTTTGCTCATCGAGGCCTTGCTTCCTTAAGTTTTTTGGAGTTGAATGAGCAGCGTATGCATCAAAAGTGCTTGATTTAATAAGTTTAACCTGAAATTCAACAAAACAACAAAATACCAAACCAAGCGTAAAATCTTACATAAAACAAGCACTAGTGGAAAAAAACACAATTGCTGCGGGTTTTTTACCATAATAGGCTGCGGTTTTGACTCGCAGCCCTTGGAGTAGCAGCAAATGAGAAATCTTATTGGCTACGGTCCTAAAAACCGCAGCTAATAGTCCATTTTTTCAAAATCAAAAAATTAACATCTGCTGCGGTCCTTATAAAACCGCAGCCAATAATAGGCTTTAAATTTTTTTTTATTTTTTTTTTTTTTGACATCAGATTATTGTTTCATTTTGACATCACCCTAAAAACATCATTTTTTTTTTTGGCATTTCGTTTTTGACATCACCCTAAAAACATCATTTTTTGGCATTTCGTTTTGACAACAAAAATCGAACATCTTCATCAGATTGAACAAAAATCGAAATTTGACATCAGATTATCACATCTTGAAAAATTGAACAAACAAAAATCAGATTATCAGATTATCAGAACAAAAATCGAACAAACAAAAATCAAAAAAATTTTCATCAGATTATCAGAACAAAAATCGAACAAACAAAAATCAAAAATTGAAAAACAAAAATCGAACAAACAACAAAAATAAATACATGAAATCAAACAAAAATCGAAAAAAATGCTATATGAACATCTTCAATCAAATCTTGAACATCTTCAATCTTGAACATCTTCAAACAAAACTCAGTGAACATCTTCAATCGAAATTTTTTTTGAGAATGAATATTTCAAAAATGCATGAATATTTCAGAAATTAAAAGGAATTGAAGAAATTTTTGTATAGATTTGTTCCTAAGAATGAATCGAAATTGTAGAAGGAAGAAGGAAGAAGGAAGTTAGGGTTTTGTGAGAATGGAAGCTAAGAATGAAGAGGAAGGGTGTTACTAAGAATGAAGAGGCGCCGGTTTTTTCAGATGAAGATGAAGAAGATAGATATTTGAGGGAGATGAAGAAGATGTTACTAAATCTGAAGATGATGGAAATTTGAGGGAGATGATGGAAGTTTGAGGGAGATGAAGAAGATAACATAAATCTGAATTCTGAATTCTTATCCTTGAGGGAGATGATGGAAGTTTGAGGGAGATGAAGAAGATAAGATATAAACGGCGGGTCTTATAAGGGTTAGCATTAAGAAGATAGGGTTTCTGAGGGAGCTTCCTTAATGGGCCTATTTGTTGCGGGCCTTATATAAACCGCAGTAATTAATTAAAATTTTTGGGCTTATTTGCTGCGGGTCTTATATAAACCGCAGCATTTGATAATTTTTACATTATTTGCTGCGGTCCTAGCCCCAAACCGCAGCATTTAATATTTTTTTTTTTTCCGTAATTTTTTTTAGCCCATGTAAGCTGCGTTTATCTAAAACCGCAGCAAATGAGTCGCAGCAAATATGTTTTTTTCCACTAGTGAAGCATCGCTGCATCAAATCTCAACATAAATCAATTAAACAACGGGGATAAAGTATGAATAAAATGTAGTTAACAGAACCACTATTTAAGTGGAGGTTACCCTAATTTAGAGAATTCAGTTTTTCTTCTTTCAAACTCTAGTCTTCCTCTTTAAATTTCATAGATTTAGTTTAAGCTTTCCTTTAAGAATTTCAATATTGTACTCTTGGATTTTATTAGCAATTTACATACCGTTCTTCATCTCCATTGTCAAGGTATTTCCTTTATATTCAAGTTTTTAAATTATGTCTTATATCTTGTTTCATGATAGTTTATTTGTCATAGAATTCTCTATAACCACGATTAGTGAGTAAATTTGTATGCTAGGACATCGGATTTGAACCCTAATATGTATGTGATTGCTAGATGAGGATTGGTGATTGTGATGTTGAATTGATTTGATTAAATTGTTTTGTATGATCATTCAAGTTAAAGTCTTTAATTTCTCTTAATACCAAAATCACGAAAGTTGAGGGATGAGAATATTATTAGTCTTGGATGATGAATCAAGTTAATATATTTTCTTAATCAAAATTACGAAAGTTGAGATTGAGTAGTATGTTATCTTGTGATGTTAATTTATCAAAATACGAAAGTTGAGATTGAGAGAACCCATTTAATTTGTTTTAATTTGATTAGCATCCCGAAATGGAGTGATTAAGTTAGATCAGTAAATCAATTCAACGGAATCAATTACAATCCTTATCGAAATAATTACATGCTATTAGTGGGGAATTCCTATGTCCTAGTCCTTTTATTATCTTGATATCAACATATTTCTTAAGCATATTCACGTAGTTATAGTAACAACCAATCAAAATCTTTTGTTCTTAAAGTGAATAACTGAACGACTCTAGCATTAATCTTGCCTCCCTGTGATCCGACCCGTAATTGTGCTACGACACCCGTACACTTGCGGCAATAAAATAAAACCTTAACAAGTTTCTGGCGCCGTTGCCGGGGAGGCATCGGTTAATTTATTTTCGTTTAGTTAATTGCTTTTTGCTAATAATTTAGTTGGATTATTTCGCTTTATTTTCATTCAATCATGTGGTCTTCTTTGTGATATGGCAAGTTTTTATCTTCCTCAATTTGAACATGAAATATTTTGGAGGTATTTACAAAGGATTAGTGATTTTGTTTGGGATTATTATACCAAACGTTAAACAATATTTCATGATCTAAATTTCTTGTTAGAATATGGTGTTTGTATTCCTAATCTGATGGTATTGCTGTTGTGCAAATACAAAGGTGTTAGCTTCAGTGTTCATCTATCAAAATCAAAAGTATGAAACAAGTGTAATGCAAGGTGTGCAGCAAGTGTAGTGCATATGCAAAAGCCAACAGGTGTAGTGGCATGAGTTGATTTACAAGTTCATCAATATCAATGTGCAGCTAAAGTCCTTTTCCATTGCTATTATATGACACGTGTTTTATTCTTTAGATTAGTAGCTTTTGGTTGTTATAAATAGTGTGTAAAATTTTGTTACAAGAAACTTAGTTTAAGGATTCTTTTTTTCTTTCTAATTGTTCAAGGCTATATATATAAATAGTCTATCTCATTGTAAACTCAAGATTTCATCTTCATACAATTACATTTTCTTCTGTTTGTATCCTTGGCTCACTTTTAACATGGTATCAGAGCAATTCTTGTCCTGATCTATCTTCTTCCATCACTCTTTTTTCTCTTTTGTGTTTTTTTTTTACAATACCCTTTTCTTGTATGTTCACAAGACAAATTCTGATGGGTAACAATAAAGAAAAGAATCAAGATCCAACCATGAATTCATCCTCAGTCTACTACTTACACCCTACAGATATGGGTTTGAAGTTAGTCACTAATATTTTTAGAGGAGTAGGTTTTAAAGGCTGGAAGAGGGCTATGTCTAAAGCCTTATCTGGAAAAAATAAAATGGGGTTTGTGGATGGTACTGTTAAGAGACCAACAAGCACCTCACATGGAAAAGCCTGGGATCGTGTAAACGATATTATCATAGGTCGGATAATGAACGCAGTTGATGAAAATATAACAAAAAGCATATTATGGCTGAAAACTGCCAAAGAAGTTTGGGACGAGTTAGAACATCATTATGGGCAATCTTCTTCAGCCTAATTGTTTCATATTGAGGAAGAGTTAAGCAAGATTAGTCAAACACAAAACATGAGTATACAAGATTTTTACACCAAACTGAAAGGGATTTAGGATGAGCTAGATGCTCTTGATCCTGTGGTGACCTGCAGTTGTACTGGTTGTGAGTGTGACCTTTCTTTAAAAGCCTCTAAAAGCCAAAACAGTAGAAGGCTAATACAATTTTTGATGAAACTTAAAAATAAATATCATTAAACAAGGAGCAACATATTGATGATGAAGCCTATCCTCACAGCAGCAGAAGCATATGGGATTATCCTCTCAAGAAATTAGTAAGAGTGTTGTTCTTGATGATCAAGATTATGTGGCTTGTAGAGTTGAAAAAAGAAAGTCCTATGATAATAGAAATAAAGGGAGAGTAGAACACTCAGAAAACAAGAGACAAAATAATTTCTATTGTGACCATTGCAAGATCTCTGGACACACTCAAGATAGATGCTGGAAAATTCATGGGTATCCCCCAAAATTCAAAAACACATGGAAAAAGGATGGTAAGGTTGCATCAAATGTATCCAATTCTAAAAATATCAACATTGACAATATTAATACAGTTAGTGAATAAAGACTTACTGATGAGCAAATAGGTCAACTTCTTTCTTTACTAAACAAGTCCAATGTAAAAAATGAAAACAAGGAGCCTTCGATTCACACCTCTGCACATTTGACTGGTAAGTTCTGTTTTAATGTGCAAAATAATGAAACATGGATTGTTGATAGTGGTGCGTCTGACCATATTTGCTAAAAATTGCAATTATTTGCTAAATGTATTACGATAGAAGGAAAACCTCATTTGATAACCATACCTTATGGAACTCAGGTAAAGGTTGAGATTGTAGGGACAGTAAAACTACCAAATGGTCTTGTCCATAAAAATGTGTTATATGTGCTAAAATTTTGGTTTAACTTGATCTCTGTTAGTAAACTCATTAAAGATTTAAAATGTCACATAAGCTTTGATTCTAATGGATGCTTTATACATGAATCTTTGATGAAGAAGCCTTTGCTACTTGGTAGGGCAAAGAATGCACTCTACTTTCTTCAAGACTTCACTGTCACAGAATGTTCTAACAAAGGAACCAATTACAAACATCATAATCAAGTAGCAACAGCCTACAATGTTGATTCTCCAAACAGTAATGATGCAAGACTTTGGCATCTAAGAATGGGACATTTGTCGTTCCTGTTGACTATTGCTTGGTTTGTCTCACCTCCAATATGGTCCTCCTTGCCATAGGAGTGATCTGCTGCCATGAGAAGTGCTTTGCCGCCGGTCCGGTTTGCAGGTGCCTTGGTGGCAGCCTTCTTTTTTTGTAGATCATCCCACCATTCTAGATAACCTATGAGCTTGAAACACCCTTCCTTGGTGTGTCTAGAACCATCACAGTTACTACACTTCAAGTTCGATCTGTCCTCCTGTCGGTATGGAGGTCTCTCTGACCGGTGATGGTGTGCAATGAGGCCATTCCCAATATCTGAGGGGTTACGCCCCAATGATGATACGTGGTGCATGACTCCACGTCTAGAAATTTCTCTAAGAATCATAGCGTAAGCTGCATCAATGGTAGGTAACATTAGTGGAAAAAAAGCTATTGGCTGCTACTTATTGGCTGCGGTTTTTAGGCACACGCAGCCAATATGAGTAAAAAAAAAATTTTGGTAAAAAAAAAATTAACAAGGGCTGCGGTTTTTAGGCATGTCCGCAGCCCCAAACTGTAGCCAAAAAAGAAAATGGTAAAGGGCTGCGGTTTTACCTTGTGTCCGCAGCCCAAAAACGTAGCCCAACCCAAAACCCTAAGATCATTAATTGAGAGCCGCACCGTTTTCCCTAAGACCTTATATTTTCGTTTGAAACCCTAAGTCCTTATATTCACTTAGAAACCCTAAGAGACCTTCTTCATTTTCTCTTAATTTTCCCAACCCAGCCGTTTTCTTCATTTTTTCAAGATTCCTTCATTTTTTCATTTTCACCTTAAGTCCTTATATTAAATTAGAAACCCAGCCATTTTCACCTTCATTATTTCATTTTGGCGAGAATTTGTTCGAGATTCAAGATTTGTTCGAGATTTTGTTTGAGATTCAAGATTTGTTCGAGATTCAAGATTTGTTCGAGTTCTTGAAGATATCTTGAAGATCTAGGTTTTGTTTGTTTTGTTCTTGGTAGATTTATTTTGTTTTTTTATTTGTAAGTTTGGTTCGAGTTCTTGGAATTTGTTATTTGTAAGATTTTCGATCTGTTTTTTTTTTTTTATGTTTGTTGTTTGTAAGATTTTCGTTTTTTTTATGTTATTTGTAATTTGTTAATTGTAAGATTTTCGATCTGTAAGATCTGTTGTTCATCGTTTGTTCTGTAAGATCTGGGTTCTTTGATGTTTGATCTATTTTCTTCAAGATCTAGGTTTTGTTTCGTTTTTTTATTTCGTTTTTTTATTTGTAAGTTTGGTTCGAGCTCTTGGAATTTGTTCGAGTTCTTGGAATTTGTTATTTGTAAGATTTTCGATCTGTTTTTTTTTTATGTTTGTTGTTTGTAAGATTTTCGTTTTTTTATGTTATTTGTAATTTGTTATTTGTAAGATTTTTCTATCTGTAAGATCTGTTGTTCATCGTTTGTTCTGTAAGATCTGGGTTCTTTGATATTTGATCTATTTTCTTCAAAAAAAACGATGGTCTTTGGAATGGAATTAAACGAAAAGAAAAAAAAAATTTTTATTTTGAAAAAAGACTAAAAGGCTGCGGTTTTTTGACCTGTCCGCAGCCCTTTAGTCTTTTTTGGGCTGCGTATTTTGACCGCAGCCCTTATCTAATATTACTTGCTGCTACAATAATGGCTGGGGTCAAAAACCGCAGCCCAAAAGGGCTAAAAAACCGCAGCCCTTAAGGTTTTTTCCACTAGTGTAATGGGGTCTGATTTAACAAATCTCTTTTTTCCTTGTCAAAGGTGTCACTCAAACCGGCCAAAAATTGATACAGGCGCTGAGTTTGAATATAACTATTGAAAATTGTGATATTCGATCACATTTCATGGGATTGGGTGACCTTCGATCTATTTCTTTCCAAAGAGTAATTAATTTGCCAAAATACTCTTCGAGAGTATCATTATTTTGCTTGACTGAGGATGCCTTCGTACTCGGATCGAAGATCTGAAGTTCGTCGCGTCCGCTTTTGAGTAGGGTTTCAATACCCTTCCATAAATCCCAGGCTGTACTATAGTCTAGGAATTGATTGACAATGTCTGGTTCAATGTTTGAGATAATCCAAGCACTACAAAAAATGTTGAAAATAGCTACAGTTATTTAGGCACTCTTATTTAAGCGTGGCAATCATTTTTCATTTAGACTCACTTATAACACTTTAGGCACGCTTATTAAGCGTGAGACTTATAGTATCACTCATAAGCGTGGCTACACGTTATTTAAATATTATTAAGATATTATATATTCAGGCACACTAATAAGCGTGGCTAAAGAATAATTTAAAAAAATTTATAATCTATTCAGCCTTAATCGTAAGCGTGGCTAAAACATAAGTAAGATAAAACTATGCAACAAAATCAGCCACAAAAAGAAGCGTGGCTAAAATCATTTCAAAATATAATTAAAAATTTCGATTCTGCCCTACCATTTCGCGCGCCTGGTTAGTAAACTATTCATCTTCTTCTCCTTCTCCTTCTCATACCATTCTGCCCTACCAGTTCGAGTGCCCTAATTTCGCCTCTCTTGCTCAATCTCTTCCTCTAATCTACAATTTGTCTTTTGGGTTCATCTCTCTAAGGTTTGTAATCAAATTATGCATTATTATTGTTGTTTTTTGAAGTTATTAAAGATGAATTTTAATGGTTCCTTTGAATTATATTGTTAATTTTAGAAATTTGTTGTTCTTTAAAGTTATTAAAGATGAATTTTGCTGATTTTTGACTCCTTCTTGCTGATTATTTTGCTGTTTAATTCCATTTATTGTTTTGAGCTGCTGTTTAATTCAACGCTTCTTGTTGCTTATTTTTTCTGGCTTATTTGGTCCTAAAATGCTGATTTGCTTTGGATTTTTCGACTCCTTTTTGCTGTAAACAAATGCATTAGGAAAGTAGCATAGAAGAGCAAGCATAATCTGAAACAATGTGAGAGCAAGTGAGTAGAAAACAGACTGATGGTGCAAAAGGAAATGCCCATCTAATCACCTATTTCTCTATCAAATTTAATATGCAATAATAGAGCATTTGATGTTTTTAACTCGCCATTCACAGCAATAATAGAACATTTTACTCTATTTCGGTTGTTGTTTCTTTTTTTAAAGCTGTATTTCTTTTATTAGTTCTTGGGGCAACATAATTAAACAAGTGGGTAAAAAGCAAGAAAATTCAATTAAAAAGAACCCAGATTTTATAAGTATGTCTATGTAATCTTGTTAATATAATAATGTGGAATTTATGATTTGAAGTCATAGTTTATGTGAACCTAGACGGTGTTGATATTATAATTCTAAGTATAGCTAATTGTTTGAAATTTTAGATGATAGTATGACTGATGTAGTTGAGTTACCCAAAATGTTAACTTTTAGGTTACAACGTACTAAAAAATAATGGATAAAAGCTGGATTAATATGCATCGGACCTCTGATGAATACATAAAGGGAGTTGAATCATTTCTTGATTTTGCTTTTGCTCACACTTTGGATCCTAAGGTTATAATATGTCCTTGTACTAAATGCCAAGTTGGGAGAAATGCATGGTTTAGTAGAGATATTGTTAGACGTCATTTGATGTTTAATGGATTTATGCGTAGCTACAAAGATTGGATATATCACGGGGAAACAATTTACATGCCAACATCTTCTAATCTCAATTCTTCTAGAACTAGCTTGATCAATAGTGATCATGAGATAAACGGTCTTGTTGATACTACAACATTATTGAATGATATTTTTGACACTATTGGACAAGAATGTGCCAAGAATAATGATGATAGTCATGAGTTTGAGATGGGAGATCCTATAGAGGGAGAAGATGAGGATGATGATATTAATAATGGTTTTCATTTTAACGATGGAGTGGGTGAGAGAGAACATCATGAGGATGCTGGATATGAAAGGGTCAAAGAAATGGCTGACGAAGTACTATATCCGGGGTCAAGTTATTCGAAACTTTCTTTTATTTTGCACCTATTTCATTTGAAATCCATGTATGGTTGGTCTAACAAGTCATTTGATCAGTTATTGACTTTATTAGTCACAGTCTTTCCTAGTATAATTCCTTTTCCGTCATCCTGGAATAATTGTAAGCAATTGAATAAGGATTTGGGCTTTCAATATGAAAAAATCCATAGTTGTCCAAATGATTGTATTTTATATTGGGATGGAAGAGAAAACCAAGATGAATGTGACAAGTGTCATACATCACGATGGAAGGATAAGGATAGAAGATTACCAAATAAAGTCTTACGTTATTTCCCTCTCATACCAAGGCTACTTAGGATGTATAAGTCTTCAAGAATAGCCGAAGATATGATTTGGCACCATAAGGATAGGACTAATGATGGAATTCTTAGACATCCAGCAGATGGTAAAGCATGGAAAGACTTTGATGAGCGATACCCTGATTTTGCATGTGATCCACGAAATATTAGGTTAGGGCTTGCAAGTGATGGATTTAATCCTTTTCGTGTCATGAGTAGTACACATAGTACTTGGCCTGTGTTATTGATTCCTTTCAACTTACCCCCTTGGCTTTGCATGAAACAATCATCGATCATAGTGTCGATGATAATTCCTGGGGAAAAAGCTCCTGGTAATGATATTGATGTGTACTTGCAACCACTTGTTAAAGAATTGTTACAGTTGTGGGAAGGAGTTGATGCGTTTGATGCATATAGCAAGACAACGTTTAAGTTAAGGGTAGCTCTTCATTATGCATGTCCATCATGTGCTCACCAAACACATTCTTTGTGGTTGGAAAATGGACGTAAATTTTGCTATATGGGGCACAGAAGATGGTTGCCTAATAACCATCCATTTCGTTACGATGATGTTGGATTTGATGGTAATGTAGAGCTTAGGTGTGCTCCAATACCGTCTAGTGGTAGTGATATTCTTGTTGAGCTAAATAAAACAACTTTCACATATGGAAAACGTGTCTCATCTAATGAGGTTGATGAAAAGGATGAGAAACAATTATGGAAAAAAAAAGTGTTTTCTTTGATCTACCATATTGGGAGTACAACAAGCTTCGACATAATCTAGATGTAATGCATATTGAAAAGAATATATGTGATAACCTCTTAGGAACTTTATTAAACCTAGAGGGGAAATCAAAAGACAATTATAAGGCACGTAAAGACCTTGAGGTTATGAAGATTAGGCCAGAGCTTCATGCTATAGAATTGCCTAATGGCAAATTCCAACTCCCTAATGCTCCTTACACAATGTCATCTGAAGAGAAAATACGATTTTTACGGGTGTTGAAGCATATCAAGGTTCCAGATGGGTATGCAAGTAACATTTCTCGTTGTGTCAACTTGAAAGAGCGTAAGTTGTTCAATATGAAAACCCATGACTGTCACATTTTGATGCATGATTTACTTCCTATTGCCTTAAGGGCTGCAAAAGATACTGATATTCTAGATATAATATCTAGTTTATCACATTTTTTTAAGGAGTTGTGTGCGAGAGAATTGTCAGTGGAGAAACTAGATAAACTTGGAAATAAGGTGGTGATGGTATTGTGTCAGATGGAGAAGGTGTTTTTGCCAAGCTTCTTTACTATTATGGTTCATCTTATTGTACATTTAACTGAAGAAGCAAAGCTTGGGGGGCCAGTGATATATAGATGGATGTATCCCATTGAAAGGTTAGCATTTTTTTAGGATCATTGTAGCTTTTGTAGTACTTTAAGTGAGAATATTTACTTCCTATTGTAGGTATTTGGCATCTTTAAAGGCCAAAGTGCGTAATCGAGCACAACCAGAAGGATCAATGGCAGAAGGATATATCGCACAAGAATGTATAACCTTTTGTTCAAGATACTTTGATGGAGTGGAAACTGTGTTTAATCGACCTAAGAGAAATGAGGATACTCCAAACGATGACGATATCTATTTATTTGGCACTGCTGGTCGACCAAAAGGGAAGATATCAATGGTTGAAATTGATGAGTTAAGTCTTCAACAAGCTCATCGATACGTACTGCTTCATGTTGATAACATTGACCAATATCACAGGTTTTGACACATGTCTCCTCATATACTGTTTTAGACATATTAGTATTGTTAGCTGATATGATTCCTTCAGGTCTTTTTTAAATGAACGCATGGCTGTTTATGATCGAGAGATTAGTGATAGAGTTAAGCAGAAATGGTTGGTTGAAGAATTTCCTACTTGGTTGCAAGAAATGGTAACCACATTTTTTCAAAGTTAACATAACTTTGGCTAAGGAATATATTATTTATTTTAACCATGTTGTATATGTTGTCGATGTACGCTGTAGGTGTCCAAGCTTGATGATTACACATTTGACACAAGTTTGATAAGGATAGTAGGGCGTGGTCCTAATGCAATAGTTAAGAGGATGAACGGATTTATTATCAATGGATTTCGTTACCATACTCAAAGGAGAGATAAGTCAAAAAAAACTCAAAACTTTGGAGTGATGGTTGAAGTAGAATCCAAGGCATATTATGGAAAGATAAATGACATAATTGAGTTGGATTATTTTTCAGATAATAAGGTTGTATTGTTTCGTTGTGATTGGGTGAATGTGAACTCTAGGGGTTTGAAAAAGGATAAAAGAGGCTTTACTCTGAATAGAAATACTCTGAAGTCGGAAAGAATGCTAGAGGATTGGTCTTGCATACTCATACGTGTGGCACTGCCACTTATGCGGTTACACGCGACAAATTTGTGAGTTGTTATAATCTGATTGAAATGGTTATAAATTGAAATTACAATTACATTATCACTATAATTTTGGTTTCACTTCTAAAATGTTTATTTCAGGTTAAGGAGCATAATCGTGAACCAGGGGATGTGGAATGGTTTATAAAAACCCATAAGAAAAAGGACAATACGTTCCAAGAACCAATCACTCAGCACTTTGTGGTATTTGAAATATTTTGTTTAAAATAATAATGTATGAATCGCTAGTAAAAAAAGTATGATAAGTATATTGCATGTTTTTTAATTATATTAGGACTCCGCGTTGGATATTATTAAACGGAAGACAGGGCAATCAGAAGTTGTTTTCTCAGAATCAACTGCAAATGTTGAGAGTTTCACTTATAAGAAACTAATGGGCGAAGTGACCAAGGGAAGGGTTATGGGATATGGTCCTGGAGTGACGGCTAAAGATCTACATAACACGCATTATGTAAATGAATCTCAATTCATGATAGATCTTATGAAGAAGATGGATACCATGAAGAATGAGATTGTTGAACTAAAGGCTAAAGTTGCCGAACAAGCTTCTCAACATGGATCAGTAAGAATATAACTAAATGTGCTAATAACTTATTATCATGTGTTCAAATAATTGTTATAATTATACATATGTTTATGTACAGAATTGTAACTCCGTAGAAGGCACGAGGCAAAACGGCGTGTCACCAGCATTTGGGGATGCTAACTCCGTTAACTATTCAGGTAGTGTTAAGTTCATTTCTAGGTAATTCATTTATGCTCATCAATACTTTTAATATTATAATTCTATAGGGAATCTGATTGATTATGGTGCAACTACTCCACCTCTTTCTAAACAAATAGTACCTATGTCCCTTAATGGTGCAACTACTCCACATGCAGCTCAAGTTAGCAATCCAGGTAGTGTATAGTAAGTTCATTTAGGTAGTTCACGTATACTTGTCAAAATCTTTAATATTATTAATCTATAGGGATGTCAATTGAACATGGTCCTACAAATCTTCAAGTGACTCGTATTCCACCAGATACTCATATTCCACCACTCGCAAAACTAGGTAGTGTATTGTATGTTCATTTTTTGGGTAGTTCACTCATACTTGTCAATAGCTTATATATTATTAATCAATATAGGGAAGCCGATTGAATGTGCTCCTAAAACTGTTCAAGGCATTCGTGTTCCACCACTCACTAAACAACCAGTACCTTTGTCCCAAACTGGTGGTGCAACTACCCCTCTTCCTAATCAAGTTTCTAAATCAGGTAGTGTATTGTATGTTCATTTTTTGGGTAGTTCACTCATACTTGTCACTACCTTATATATTATTAATCAATATAGGGATGCCGATTGAATGTGCTCCTACAACTGTTCAAGGCAATCGTGTTCCACCACTCACTAAACAACTAGTACCTTTGTCCCGAGCTGGTGGTGCAACTACTCTTCATAATCAAGTTTCTAAATCAGGTAGTGTATTGTATGTTCATTTTTTGGGTAGTTCACTCATACTTGTCACTACCTTATATATTATTAATCAATATAGGGATGCCGATTGAATGTGCTCCTATAACTGTTCAAGGCAATCGTGTTCCACCACTCACTAAACAACCAGTACCTATGTCCCGAGCTGGTGCAACTACTCCACATCATGCTCTACAACCAAGTGATAAGGTGTGAAACTATGAACCTTTAATAATATTTTGTTTTAACACTTTGATATATATTTTACGTAGTTCCTCTCTTTAGAGAAACGCTGAACAGATTCAAGCTAATAATGGTGGAGTACTTGCAATGGGACCACTCAAACGATTTAAAAATGCTGAAGTAAGCGATTAATGAGTCATAATGTATATATGATGTTAAAATACTTTATCACATATTGTTGATTTTTAATATTTTTTTTATTCATAGTTGACTTATCAAGAGTTGGAGAAAGTGATTGATAAACTACTTATGGAGAATCCCGAACCAGTTAAAAAATTTATTCGTGGAGACAAGCATAAAAAAGAAATGTCACATTGTCATCTAGCTGGCATGGTATATATAGTTTTTACGTGTTACCTTCCTTTTAATGTTTAAAAACTTTATTTGAATTTGCTTTTCAAAATACGTTTTATGTAGGCATTGTATATGTGCAAGAAACGAGCTAATAGAGAAATGTTGGACAAATTGTTGTGGGTCAAGTTGAATAAGGCAAGTACATTTTATTAACAATTGTTATGTGTTGATTCATATTAATTACAAAAATCTACCTTTTATTTGTGTAGGTGGCCAACAAGGAACAAGTACAAGAACCAAAACTGTTAAATGCAAGCAAGGAATGAAGTAGTTTTCAAGACTGTAGTGTGTATAGGAGTACTGCATTTTGATATTGGCTTGCTGGTGCATTGATTTTGTGAATGTCTGTAGCTTTTTTTTGGTGTTGTTTAGGGTTGTCTTCGGACCTTTTGCCTAAACCTATCATATAGTATAATCTTTTCGATGTATAGCCGTCTGTGGCTCTATTCACGTGAGACTACCGAATTTGGGTTGAATTATTTTGGGTATGATTAATAGAAACTATTGGTGTTGATACAATTGGTGTTGCTATGTTAGTTTGATGTTGGTGATGTCGATTACTGATTTGAATTGCTAATTGCTGTTTGGTGCTGCTGTTGATCTGTGCTGCACTTGCTAGTCTTTTGTTCTGTTGTTTGATGAGCAGCTGCTGCCCATTATGTTGCACTTGCTGGTCTGTTGTGAGATCTGTGTATGCTGATTTAGCTTGTTTTGTTGCTCTTGGTTCTGAACTTGCTGCTGGGCTGATCATGGCAAGCTCATATGCTGCTGCTGCCTTTTCCTACTATGTTAAGTATTGGGCTGGTTCTGAACTTGCATAATTTTGCTCGTATTGCAATCTGTTATTGGGCTAGTGCTGCATATTTGATGAGTGTTGTTGCCGGTTCCTAGTTGAATGCTACTGCTGTTCTGTTGCTCATAGTTTTGCTTATGTTTATTTCTATAAAATTGGTTGATGCATTGGATTATACCTGCTGCTGTTGTTTTGCTTGTTGTTTTCTAGTGTGTTGTGTTGCTGCCTATTTGTTGCTCCTTGCTGGTGATTTCTGTGAACAAATCAGATGTTGCTTTGGAGTTGTTTGCGGGCTACTGTTGAGAGCCGTTCTATGGTGCTGTTGCTGGGCTGTTTTGTGGCCGTTGTGTAATGTGTTAATGCTGTTTTGAGCTACTAAGTTGCTGATTTTGAGGTGTCTTTGGAGAGATGCTGTCAAGCAAAGTTAGCTGCTGGTGCAAGTATGGGTTGGACAGATTGGAGACCTGTGGTTCTGTTGATGCAATTTCTGTTGAGGAAGTCTATTTTGATATGCTGTGATGCTTTGAGTTGGAGTTCCAAAACAGCAATTAGCAATTGGGGCTGGTCTTGGTTTGATGCTGTTTGATGCTGCTGCAATGGGGCTGGTCTTGGTTTGATGGTGTTTGATGCTGCTACTGCAATGGGGCTGTCTGCTTGCTGTTTGATGCTGCTGCTGCAATGGGGCTGTCTGCTTGCTGTTTGATGCTGCTGCTGCGACTTCGTAGAGCCGCTGATCTGCCGTGTTGCTGCTGCTAGTGCCCCATGCTGCTGCTGCGACTTCGTAGAGCCGCTGATCTGCCGTGTTGCTGCTGCTAGTGCCCCATGCTGCTGCTGCGACTTCGTAGAGCCGCTGATCTGCCGTGTTGCTGCTGCTAGTGCCCCATGCTGCTGCTGCGACTTCGTAGAGCCGCTGATCTGCTGTGTTGCTGCTGCTAGTGCCCCATGCTGCTGCTGCCTTCTGTTTCGCTGTTTCGCTAGTGCCCCATGCTGCTGCATCAAGCAGCTGTTTCGCTGCTGGCCTACTGCTGTGCACTCCCCATGGACAATATGTAATGTACAATATGTTGAGCTGCAGTGTATTGAAGCTGTTTCGTAGAGCATAAAGCAACTTAATACATGAAGCTGTTTTTTTTTTTTTTTTTTGTAATGTACAATATGTTGAGCTGCTGTGTATTGAGCTACCGCTGACATTCTTTTGATGTACAGTGTTTAATAGAAAATTGTTTGACAAAAAAAATAATATTAATAATAATAATAATAATAATAATAATAATAATAATAATAATAATAATAATAATAATAATAATAATAACAATAACAATAATAATAATAATAATAATAATAATAATAATAATAATAATAATAATAATAATAATAATAATAATAATAATAATAATAATAATAATAATAATAATAATAATAATAATAATAATAATAATAATAATAATAATTAGTTATGTTCATTAGTCACTCTTATTTGTGTGGCTAACAAAAAGGCAAACAATAGCCCATGAAAGCATTCAGCCACACTTGTCAAGTGAGGAAAGTTCCTAACACCTATAAGTGTGGCTGAAGGAGCACCTAGCCACGCTTATTATCACGTTTAGCCACGCTTAATAAGCGTGCCTGAAAATTTAGTAACACAAGCAGAGGCCACGCTTAATTAAGCGTGGCTAAGTTGTGCAGCATCACATTTAAGTGTGCCTAAATGCATTTTTAAGTGTGCCTAAATACAACATTTTTTGTAGTGAAGAAAGGACTATCACATCTTTTTGTTTCCAATGTTCATATGTCGGATCAGTAGAATGTGGTGGCTGCTTTGTGATGTGTTCAAGCTTTTGTCTTGCATCGATGGCTATAGTCATTAACGTGCACCATTTGTGTAAGTATGATAATTTAATTTTTCTGCAACCTTCATTTCGTGGTATATTTGTACTGGTTCAGGTTGCTGCTGCTTTTTATTCATTTTCTGAAAGATCTGGAGAATTTGTTCAATTTGATTCATAGTGACGGTTTGGTTTCCTTCGGGGTTTGGATTTAGTTGTAAATCAGCCATAGTAAATGATGAAGGCTGAGAAAGGTTTTCCGATCCCGGATTTTGCCTTACGGCTCTGATACCATGAAAATAAGTTAATAATACGGAATTAAGGTTAAGACAAGTGTTTAGGGTTTATGAATACGGTTTGTATTACTTAACAATAATTATAGAGGCCATATATATACAAGCTATATGACACTAATAAAGGAAACAAAATAATAAATGTAATCAGCTCTAATTAAGGAATAATCCCCTCAATCAGAATAATATCACAAATATACACTTTCCTACACTCTCAATATAAATTTTCATTAGCAAATATGTTTTTAAATTTTTATCATGTAAAATTAGAGATATCAAAAATTTAAAAGCATAAAATCTCAAATGAAACAAATTGTAAGGATATGAGGAAGTATAAAAATTTTCAATAATTTAAAGACCGAGTAATTATAAAAAGAAATTAGTTAGAAACCATTTATTAACTTGCCATAATTATAGTGTTGCTATAGCTATAATAATTTCATCAATAAGATGTTTACGTTGTAGAGCTGCCATGTGGCTAAAAATGTTATTATTTTAGTATAGTTTATGATTCAATTAAAACGATTTCTAGGGCACTCAAACAACAAAATAAAGCATAAATTTACCATAAATATAAAAGTGAACATACAATTTCTAAAAATAAGAAACCTTATAACATATGACTTTTATCTTTTGAGTAACAAAGCTCCCATAATTAATAATCAGAAACCATAATGAAACTTAATTCATTGACGATAGCAAAACGTTCAATCATTTTATTATCAATTAAACCCTTAACAGTTAATACACTTGGTGGTATGAGAGTTGTAATTAAAACCCACGGGACCCAATAAATTTGGTTAAGCCAAAAGTAATACCCATACCAAACCAACCGCCCAACAAAACTCTAAAAGAACCCCTTAGAGGCGATGCTTTCCCAAGATACGCACCTAACCATCCAAACACTAGCAAAGCCACCGTAACAGCTGCGGGCACCACCCCAAGCCTCACCTTATAATTTTTAACACCTAGTGCTGCTAACAACGGCACCATCGACCCGACCGCGACGGCTAGTGCCGATGCAAATGCAGCTTGTATGGGGTTAGGCAATCCTTCCTGAGCCTGATGATTATTCTCTCTTTTTCTCTGCGCAACCTCAATATCACGCTGTGAGTGCACCGACACAAACTCACCGATTGCCATGCTGCATGCTGCGGCTACCAAGCCAGCAAAACCAGTCAAGATCATGGCTTTCATATCTTGTTTGACTGCACCAACTCCCATCATAAGTGATGCTGTGGTTATAAGCCCATCGTTGGCTCCTAGAACTGCAGCACGTAGCCATTGTGCCCGTTTTGTGTAGTAAAAGTCTTGATTTTGATCAGTTTGTTTAGCCTGATCAAGCTCAATGGAGTTTCTTCGAGTTCGTGTTGCTTCGGGTGAATGAGGATCCATTGTTAAGAGCTCAAAAGAAATATAAAGACAAAAGTGTGGGGGTGGAGTGGTTTGAGGTGTAAGTTGTGCATCACAAACTTATTTATAAGCGATGGACGTAGGACATTAGACGCCACGTACATCTTTAGTAGCCGCACTACAACAATATTAACCCACCTACGCTAAATATTAATTTTCATATCATTATTTGCTAGCTTAGTGACTTACCTAATTATCATAATTTTAAGGAAATATATATATATATATATATATATATATATATATATATATATATATATATATATATATATATATATATATATATATATATATATATATATATATATATATATATATATATATATATATATATATATATATATATATATATATATATATATATATATATATATATATTCTTTTACAAATTTTATTAATTAAAATGTTAATTTCAAAAGTTAATAGACCAATTTAAAAACTTAAAATATTAATTTTAAGGATTTGACATTAACATTTTAAGTCATGAAATTTAATTGTTATAAGATTTAAAAGGTTAATGTTAAGACTTAAAAGAGTAAACCCATTTCAATACCTATTGCCAACTTTTTATCACCCCTTAAATATTGAGGTCAAAAGCTTTCATAAGTCACTTACTAATCAGGCTCCTGGTAATAATTTTTGTTTGAAAAAATGATTTTATCATCACCTTTAAAGAGTTAGTCTAAAATTTTACATTAGCTAATAATGTAAAAATTTTCTTGTTTTTGGGTGTTATTATTTTTTTGTTACCCAACTGCTCAAGTGGTAGATAATGGACTTCATATCCAAAATATTTAAAACATCAATTTAAATGTTCTATAGATAATGATAAATATTCGGACAAATTGTCGGGAATAATCCATATTTTTTACGTTTTCCTGTGAATAACCCCAACTTTTGATTATTCTTGAATAATCCGAACTTTACAATGTTTTTGCTCACATCACCCCTTTTCCTAACATGACTGCCTACAGAAGGTTAAGAGCCATTTTGTGATCTGTTTTCTTTCTTATAGCAGCTGAGGAGAGAGAAAACTCACATCACTTTCCCACTTAAAAATTTTGCAATCGGCATCGTACAATTACAAATGTTCATCAAATTATAATTTGAAATTCAATAGATGTATATCAAAATACTTACAGCACATTCTGGACATGAATAGATTCTTTCTCCAGCATGACAACCCTTCTTCACCATTGTCAATTTTGCAACAAAATTCATGCTCACATTTCACACTCTTGTTCAAATTTGAACCTCTACTATATGCTGAAGAATAATGAGAATTCATTTTTGCAAAAAAAAAAATAAAGAGGAAAAAAAAGTGAAGGGATGATTTAAGTTTTCTCTGTCCTAAACCTTGGGTTAACAATGGAGAAATGGGGTAAGAAAAAGAAGATGACAGCAGCTATAAGGAAGAAAACTTGTTACAAAACGGCTCTTTACCTGCTGTAGCCGGTCATTGTTAGGAAGAGGTTGCTGTGAGTAAAAACATTGCAAAGTTCATATTATTCAGGAATAATTAAAAATAGGGGTTATTCACAGCAAAACGTAAAAAGTATAGGAATTATTCCCGATAATTTTTCCTAAATATTAGTCTTAAAATAACATCATAGATTTAAAAATTCAATAAATTATAAGATTACCTAGTTTTTTTTTTTAAATAAACAAATCATTTATATTATGAAAAAATAACTGAGACTGTATTTTCTAAAACCAATAAAATCTAAGATTACTCCATGTCACCAAAACCTTATTTTGGTAGTCCCAATGAGGATAAACTACCCTAAAATTTGAGTCCGCAATTATATTGTAATATGTTATGTTTGATTTATAGGCTCATATATGCTATAGTGAATAAAGTAAAACCTTAACAAGTTTTCCTTCTAAAATATTGACTCATGTAATGACTTTTTTGACTTAAATATGTAAGAGTTTTCAATTTTAATATGCTTTTTCAGAGGAAGGAAAAGAGTATTTGTCAAAGTCAAATTCTATGGTTTTGGGTTTTCCACGTGATAACAAAAACTTTTTAAAAATTCACGCAGTGACCCTGAGGTTTACGTAATTGTTCCACCGTGACCTTTTTCCACATAAAAACATTAGCAAACGTTAATTTCGTAACTTTGAGGCTGTTGTTGGCCTATTTATGCGACTCACCATTTCAAATGCCATAAGTTTTAACCTTTTGCCCCAAAACATAAACACCAACTCTACTATCTTTCATCAAAATCATATTTTTTTTCCCCCAATCCAAAAATGGTAGATTTAGGGTTATATTTTGGCGAGAATAGGTTGAAACTAATGACATTTGAAATGGTGAGTCGCATAAATAGACGTACAAGCCATGAAATTAACGTATGCTAACGTTTTCCTAAAGTTTTATGTGCAAGAAAGGCACGGTGGAACAATTTGGCAAACCTCAGGGTTACCACAAGGATTTTTTTAAAAGTTTTGGTTAACACGTGGAAAACCCAAAACCTCAGAGTTACCGCGCGGAATTTCCCAAAGTAAAATAATTAGTGTACGCTTTTTGTACCCATAAGACCAAGGTCGAAATCAAGAACGAAAAATTTGTGATTTTTATTTAATTTTTCAGAATATTTTTTGATCTATTTTTTTTTGTTTAGTCGCTACAAAATATTCTATTATATATTGCTTCAAAATTTCCAAGTTTCTAAATTTATATTGGGACTTCCCTAATAGAAAACGAAAAAATAGTAGAAATTAGTTATGCAGTAGATTCCAAAAGGATTCAATATTGTTGCTTTTGAGTAAAAGGTGTGAGTCTTGCCAGATTATATTGTAATGGGACTTAGGTTAGTGATATTCGTGTGGATAACACACTCCATTTTGTTTAATTTAATACACTCACTCTTCTAATTGATCACCTTCTAACTTTACCAATAATATATAATATTTAGGTAATATGCGCTCGCACTCAGCAATCCACCTTCTTAATTTACTCACCTGTTCATGGTAGAAAGCAGACTTATACATTGTTACTTCTGGGGTCTCAATCATTAGCTTTAAGTTTTTGGTTGAGTTGGTTCCTTGATATGGTATCAAAAGCTAACGTGATAAGAGGTTACAGGTTCGAATCTCATCTACCCCTTGCTTAAAGAAGAATATTCAGAGCCAATGCGCCTCTACACTTTTAACCTAATGGGCTCTCATGTGAGGGGACATATTAGCTTATATATAACATATCTTGGAACCTCAATTATTAGCCTACGCTTTTGGTTGAATTGGTTCCTTTATATAAAATTCAAAGAGTACCATGAATGCCTATTCAACTTTTGCATCTCCTCTACTTTATTGTTACCACATACTATGTACCAATACATAATCACTAGTCTATATTAGCGTATCCTCTTTTATAGATATGGGTTATTGTCTTCTTTTTCTTCTCAGACCCTACTCATAGTTTCTATGTACGGAATACACTGAGTTCAATGATGAGAATAATGAGTGTTGATTGTAAAATAGTGTATAATGTCTATAAATTACGGCCCATTTCATTATTGGTACTAAAATTAGTGATGAGAAAGATTTATAATGTAAATTTTAATGATATGTGGTATGTAATTCAAATGCTAATGAATTTTTGATAATAAAAAAGCTTTTTTGTTCACATTTTACCGTGGACTCTCTAACACATACACACACACACACTACAAAAAAAAAGACAATTTTTCTGACTAAAATTTTTCGACTAGCCGAAATACTCAGAAATTTCCGACTGATTTTTCGACTGACAGGCGTAGGTCAGAGTTTTCGAGTAATTTTCTACTTAATCAGTATTTGGTCGAAATATAGGATTGAAAAAAAAAAGTGACGCCCCAATAGGATATGATTATGCTAAGCATATTTTACCCAAGTAGGAATTATTATGATTTGATTTTTGCTTAGTTGTAAAGAAAGCATGTTTTGCTATGTTGCAAATAAAAAATGTTCATCATAAGGAAAAAGTTAATATTTTTGACTTGTCAAATGCCATTGCAATTACAAGGTATATATTATATATAAAAATGTTTTAACCTAAATGACAATACATATGCCACAACAATTGTGTGCATGATTAAACGACTCACCAATGTTGAGCGCGTATTGTTCACAATACCATTGTGCTACACTTGCCGGACATGTCGCGGACGGTAGACCGACTACCAAACGGGTCGCAGGTAGTGATGGCCACGGTCCGGGTTGGCCCGGAACCGAACCGGTCCCGAACCGCTTGAAACCGGAATCGGAACGTTCGCGACAGGTTCCGAACCGGAACCGAACCGCGAAATCATGAACCCGCCGGAAAAAAAGTTGCCGGAACCGTGGAACCGCCGGAAAAACCAAAAAACCGGACCAAAGAACCGCGAACCGGTTCACCCGGCCCAACGGTTGAATGGAACCGGTTAGAACCGCTGACCCGGACCGGAACGGTTCACCCGGCCCAATGGTTCCATGGAACCGGACTCGGAACCGAACGGTTCCAACGGCCCAACGGTTCTTTGGAACCGGGTCAAACTAGCCGTTATGAATGGTCAAACTAGTCGTTGCCTCTTTTTCTATAAATACCCATCACTTTCAACCATTTCAATTCACAACTCATCTCCTCTCCTACTCTCTCTACTTACTCTCTCTACTTAATTACTTAATTACGCAATTATTCTCTTAATTACATAATTAGTCTTCTAATTATTTCTTAATTATTTCTTAATTATTTCTTAATTAGTTCTTAATCATTTTTTAATTAGTTCTTAATTAGTCTTCTAATTAGTTCCTAATTATTTCTTAATTATTTCTAAAATATAATCATGTCTTCATTCTTGAAAAAAGCCACTAAAAAAGTCACTAAAGTGGCTAAATCTTTGGGGGGTTCTTCTTCTAGCTCTAAAAGAGAAAGGCAACTTCTACTCTATCGTTATCAACAACGCCTTCGGTTAGTAATTACGAACCGAATTATCCAGAAGGGTACGAGCCATACGACCGAGAATTACATGAGTATGCTGAACATGTGGAAAGAGAAATAGAAATCGAAGATGAAGAAGAAACACAAGAAGAAGAAACACCACAAAGTCCACAAGAAGATGAAGAAGGCCCAACGACCCCTATCGGGATACTTAGATCTCGACAATCATCAACAAGATCACTTGAAGAAGCACAACAACAACAAAGACAAGCTCGTGGTAAACGAGTTAATTTCCAAAGTATCGGTTAGTTTTCTAATTTTATTCTTCAAATTGATTGAATTTTAAATTATTATTTATTTTAATAATGTTTTTATATTTATATTTAGATGAAAATGAACCAGTAAGACAACCTTTTCCGGCAATGCCACCTCCTAGTGGTAGAGCTGTTTCACATGTTTGGTCGTATTTTACAAAAGAACCAACCGACAACCCGGATGTGTTCTTATGCACTTGTCAAATTTGTGAAAGCCAAGGAGTAAAGCCCTTAGTTTCATACAATTTTACCAAAGGTAAATACTTTTTAAGTTTTTATAAATGATATGAAATATTAGAATGTATTAAATATTCATTTATTGTGTTTTGTGAATACGTGTTAGGTGGTGGTACGGGATCATTCAACAAACATTTGGCAAAAAAACATGGAATCACAAAAGAAACGCATGCAGCAAGCGGCAGCGGGACAACAAGCGGAAGCAGACAACAACAATGGGCAACGGACTTCCCCGGCGGACCCGGAGGTATGCCTTTTAGATATAATCGTAATGAAATGATTGATGAATTTTCTAAATATGTAATTGGTGATGAATTGTCTTTTAACCACGGTGAAAGTCAACGATATGAATATTTCAATAGAAAATGTTTACAACCACAATTTAGAGCAATCCCTAGGAATACCCTTAAAAGACAAACCATTAAATTATATGAAGCAAAACGATATGAATTAGTACAAATGTTTAAATCTTTTAATGGTAGAGTTAGCTTAACAACCGACATTTGGTCAGCTCCCCCACATTTAGAGCCTTATATGTGTGTAACAGCACATTGGATAGACCGTAATTGGTCTATTCAAAAAAGAATAATCGCGTTCGAGTTAATGCCCGAAAAACATACGGGTGAAAACATTAAATATAAATTAATGGAAATCTGTAAAGAATGGAACCTATTAGATAAAATATTTTGTCTTTCTACCGATAATGCATCGGCCAATATCAAATGCATCGAACTTTTATATAACGAACCTGCATTTACTTGTATCCTAGGAGGTAGTTTATTACATATACGTTGTTGTGCTCTTATTGTTAATTTATCTTGTCAAGCAGGTATTAAAAACCTAAGTGATTTATTAGGTCCCATTAGAGATATAGTTAAATGGCTTAGATTAGGAAAAGTTAAAAGAAGATATAAACAATTATGTGCCCAATATGATCTTAAAAAAGTATATTGGGCTTTAGACACTCCTACACGTTGGGATTCGACCCACGATTTATTAAAGAAGGCGATTACTTATCGCCCCGTTATAACACAACTATATAGTGAGTTTACGGATAGCTCTATTAGTGATGAAACTTGGAACTTAGCTATAGGTGTACAAAAATTACTAGACGCGTATGTCCACGCTACTAAGATATTTTCATATGTGTACGAACCAAACGTTCACTTAGTAATAAGTGAATGTGTTACTGTTTTATATCATTTGCTTTCATATTCTCATGAAGATACTAACGTTGTTTTGAAGCTGATTCTTGCAGATATGATGGATAAGTGGAAGACTTATTTTACTGATTTTCCTTATATTTATGGCATAGCGACACTTTTAGATCCGTGTTTTAAGACGGAAGTCCTAACTAAAGTAATAGGATTTTATTGCCAAGCACTAAATCGCCCGCCTACTGATGTACATAATTATGTAGGCAATTGTAAAAAAGTTTTAGCAGACCTTTACGACCATTATTCTACTATATATAACCCGAGTCGCGATACGTCTAGGCGTGCTAGCGTCTCGGCACGTCCCGATTATTATAATTCCATAATCGCTAACATAATGAGTCGTGATGATACTTTTCTAGGATCATCTTCTTCCTCCTCCTCCGCTACATATTTAGAATTAGATAACTACCTTAAACATCATTTTGAAATCAACCTAAGTAGTTATAATATTTTAGAATGGTGGAAAGAAAAATCGACAAAATACCCTATATTATCGCGAATTGCAAAGGATATCCTTGCAATTTCTGCTAGTACTATTGCGTCGGAGTCGGCTTTTAGTGCAGGTAAACGCGTTTTGGACGAAAAGAGATCTCGTCTTGCACCACATAGTATTCATATATGTGTTTGCAAAAAAGATTGGGATCTAGCGGAGGTTCGAATGCAAGGATTAAGGAACGATTATGATCAAGACGAAGATGATCCATGGATGTTGATAGATACGTCTGCATCATCGTCGGGAGGAGAGTCGGCGGAAGCATCCAACCAACCAGATGATGAAGAAGACGAGTAGGATCGCGACTACGGAATATCGGACCACGACAATACGGCATTCAACCACTACTAATAAAAGGTATGTCAAAGAACTACGTGGACTTTGATTCATTCGGGATACGTAGGCAGCTTAGTATTCCTTCGGATACTAGGTTCAAGTCCATTCTCTCCCCCCTTTTTTTATGATCTTTATCGTTGATTCGTTTCTTATTAATTTATTTTTTTCGTTTTTTTTAGTAAATATTTTAATAACAATGACAACCAATGCATTTCGCTAATAATCAAGTAATCGACGAAGGTACGTCCGCATTATTATAGTATTTTTAAAAAAAATAAAGGAAAAATAAGAACGAAACCGATGGTCCGACCCACCCGACCGGGGAATTGGGATCGCCGGAACCGTCTCATAAACCGCCAAGGAACCGGGTTGGAACCGGCCAGAACCGGAAACGTCAGGGTTAGGTTCCAAATGGAACCGGAACCGGGTGGAACCGGAACGGAACCGGCCCAAACCAAACCGTGGCCATCACTAGTCGCAGGATGACTCACAGAGTACCCATAAAAACTTATGATATGAATTTGAAATTGATTTGGATCCATTGAGATCTTATGCTTTATGATGAAAAATGTGAATTTGAATTGACTATAGAACCATTGAAGTGGGTTTGAATGATAATATGATTTATCAAATGAAAAAGCATATTTCAAAATGAATTTACTCAAATAAAAAAGGCTTTAATAATTTGTTTGACGGACACTAATGTGTTTATACTAAGCCTTTTTGCTTATGTTATGCTTTTTTTAGAGTAAACACCTATGGCGCCTCAACGGAGAATGGACTTGCGAGCGGAAGATGAACCCGTGTTGGTGTATGACTCCCCTTTTTGTTTAGGTCTCTTTATTTTATTGGAGAGACTATTAGTCTGGTTGTTCAAGTTTGGGCTATTTTAAGGATGTTGTTAGAATATTCTCGCAATATTAGCGGAATATTTTATATTCAGTATATTTGTATATTTAGCTATTTCCATATTTGTATAGCGTAATTAGAGGAAACCCTAGATTAGTGTTTGTATATAAACCGATTATGGTTGATTAATGAAATACACACAAATAATTGAAAACCCCAAAACTGTGTTTTAAACCCAAAATCATGGTATCAGAGCAGCAACGATTCTGAGTCGTTTTGCTGTTTCATCATCTACCCAAACATACCTGTAAACCGAAACAAAAACCAAGAAAATGGAGGATATCTCTAAGACAATCATTTCACCAGAACAACTCGTGACAATGGGTCAATTGATGCAACTGTTTTCACAATTAAACCCCACCAAAACACCCACTGAAACCGGCTCCAGTACCCAATCTGTTACCATCACCGAAAAATTAACCCATTAGAATTTCATTACATGGTCCAGGCTGATGCAATTGACGCTTAAGGGTCGTAGTAGGCTCAGTCACATCACAGCCAACCCACCACCCTCAAACACACAAGAGTACAACCAGTGGATCAGACATGATTCAATGGTAATTACATGGATTCTTAAGAACATAGATCGGGACTTGGTAAATCAGTTTCTTGATTTTCCAACGGCAAAGACATTGTGGAAGGGTATTGAAACCCTCTACAGCAGTGGGAGAGATGGTCTGCAAATATTTGGTCTCACAGTTAGAACAAACAAAATTCAACAAGGCAGTGATTCTGTCGAAAATTACTATAGTAAGTTAACTGCTTTATGGACTGAAATAGATAGAAGACAACCAAACCCCATGAAAGATCCAGAAGACATCACTACTTATAATCGATTAGTGCAAGAGAATCAATTATACCAGTTTTTAGCAAGGGTTGATGAGATTTTCGACAAGGATAGGAGGGATATCCTCATTAGAGACCCTCTCCCATCACCAGAAGAAGCATATGCAATTATCAAGAGAGAAGCAATGAGGCGTGAAATCATGAAGTCCAGAACAGAACCGGACTCCTCCCATCTTGGAAGAGGTTTTGTAGTCAAAAGCAAAACTTACCGGAAAGATGACAAAAGCCACCTCAAGTGCACCTATTGTGGCGGCACAAGGCACACCAAAAATGACTGCTTCAAGTTGGTAGGTTACCCAGATTGGTGGCCAGACTCAAAGAAGAAAGGAGGAAGGGAGACTCACGGTTTTTCAGACCAAAGAACCGGCAGAGCAGCCATGATGTTCAGCATCAATGGCGAAAATCAAAAGGAACAAGAAAAGGGAGAAGCCCTTAATAGTGTCCCATCAGGTAACAAAGAAAGGAGGGAGAAACCCTCTCAAAACGGCGCAGGAGAGAGAGAAACCTTAGGGTTTCTGGGGTGCCCTCAAATGAGAGGGGGTGCCTCATCTTTTAATAATGCTAAGGGGGTCACGTGGCAAATGGGAGTGGCCCCACCTCTCTTTTTATTGGTACTGCTTTTAATATGTTTCGTGGAGGTTGGATTTTCGATTGTGTTGCGACCGCTACTATGTCTTACGATCCTACTGATTTTATAACGCATGACATACCGTTAAAAAGCTTGATTAGAACTGCAAATGGGGATGAAATTAAAGTGGGTGGAGCCGGGACTATTCATTTCAATGACAAACTCGCTTTAAAAAATTGTTTATTCGTCCCTGATTTATCTCATAAGCTTTTATCTGTCAGTCAGCTTACAAAGGAGCTTAATTGTGTCGTTCTCAAGAAACCTGGTTTTTGTATTGTGCAGGATGCTCAGACAGGGCAAATTATTGGGTGTGGCACTGAAAGAGGAGGCCTGTACTACTTGGAGGAGGAAACTCAAAAAGGCAGTGCAGTTTTGGTTCATGGATCGACGGAAGAACGCTTATGGACTTGGCATCGTAGACTTGGGCACTCATCTATAGTGTATTTAGAAAAACTTTTTCCTAATTTAGTGAAGAATAAATCTGGTTTTAAGTGTGAGACTTGTAGTGTAGCTAAGAGTCACAAACACTCGTATTGTAGTAGTTTGAATAAAATTGATATGCCTTTTATGATTATTCATTCTTATGTGTGGGTTCCAGCACTCGTTACTGGTATTCATGGATATTCTTATTATGTTATTTTTATTGATGATTGTACTCGGATGAGCTGAATTTATTTTTTGAGGCATAAATCGGAAGGACTTCTATCATATGATTTGTACTGAGTTTAATGCCCAACCCCGTATTCTTCGTTCTGATAATGGTAGAGAATATGTGAACTCGGATATGCATCAAATTTTCACCTTTAAAGGACTTATTCACCAAACCACTTGTCCCGACACTCCACAGCAAAATGGAGTTCCAGAAAGAAAAAATCGAACCTTACTTGAGATCACTCGTTCCATTATGCTTGAGTCCCATGTTCCCACTTTCCTTTGGCCCAAAGCTAGAGCCACAGCTACTTACCTTACCAACCGCCTTCCCACAAAAAGCCTTTCCTACAACACACCCATCGACACCCTAAAGACCTTTTCCACTCTTCCTTCTTCACACTCTCTTCCACCCAAAATCTTTGGTTGCACCGTGTTCATACATCATCCCAAACGAGTGAGGAATAAATTTGAGCCAAGAGCGGGGAAATATGTCTTTGTGGGGTATGGAGGAGGGCAAAAGGGGTATCGATGCTATGACCCTCATACTAGAGGGGTCCACACTACTATGGATTGTGAGTTCTTGGAGCATACTTATTATTACCATCCTCGATGTCAGGGGGAGAGGGTGAGTGACGATCTCAGCTGGTTAATTAGTAGTCCTGTTCTATCCGATCTCGATCCAAAAGAATCACTAGGCACTGTTGCTGAGCCTTCATCTCCTATAGTGCAGTCTCTTCCAGAGGTATCCGTCCCTCCAGTCCTGTCTGATCATCAGGTTAGTAATCTTGATAGTGATGATATTGTTGGTACTTGTGATGATATTGTTGGTACTCGTGCTATTGACACTGAAAATGCAGAGAATATTGAAGGAATCACCTCTGACTCTTCTGATTGTATTCGTGAGGAGGAGAAAACTTACACTCTTCCACCTCGGGCTACAAGGGGTGTTCCTCCAAGGAGATATGATCCTGAATATGAGGCAGTTCGCTCCAGGTATCCTGTAGATGGGCGGGATAAAGGGAATTTGTCACAGAGTGCACTGGCTTTCAATGCAGCTCTATATAGTAACACAGTACCAGCAACAGATGAGGAAGCTCTTTCTGTAGATAATGCGAAAAGCAATGGAAGAAGAGATAAGTGCTTTGAGGAAAAATGGCACGTGGGAAATTTGTGATTTACCAGGTGGAAAACGTGTTGTTGGTTGCAAATGGGTCTTCACCATTAAGTATAAAGCTGATGGATCGATTGAACGCTATAAAGCGCGTCTTGTGGCGAAAGGGTACACCCAAACATGTGGGATTGATTATTCTGAGACTTTTTCTCCTGTAGCTAAACTTGACACTATTCGAGTTCTTTTTAGTATTGCAGCTAATCTGGATTGGCCTCTTCACCAGTTTGATGTGAAGAATGCTTTTCTTCATGGAGAGTTACAGGAGGAAGTATATATGGAGGCACCACCAGGTTTCAAAGCAGAATTCGGGAAAGGAGAAGGATGTAGACTGAGGAAAGCTTTATATGGGCTGAAACAATATCCTAGGGCTTGGTTTGGGAGATTTACATCCGCCATGAGGAGATTCAGATACAGGCAGAGTCATTCAAATCATACTCTCTTTCTAAGGAAGAGAGAAGGGAAAATAACATGTTTGATTATATATGTTGATGATATGATAATTACAGGTGATGACCGGATTGAGATCGAGAATCTGAAGAAGAAATTATTCCAGGAGTTTAAGATGAAGGATCTAGGCATGCTAAAATACTTCTTGGGAATTGAGGTCCTCAGATCGAACAAAGGGATCTTTATTTCTCAAAAGAATTATGTGCTGGATTTATTAGCTGAGACAGGGATGATGGATTGTAAGCTGATTGAGACTCCAATGATGGTAAACCATGGGCTACAGATTCTTGAGGATGGAGAACTAGCTAATCGGGAATAGTATCAGACAGTGGTAGGAAAGCTCATCTACTTAGCTCACACGAGACCTAACGTTGCTTATGCAGTTGGAGTGGTGAGCCGTTTTATGCACAAACCACAAGTGCAACATATGGATGCCGTGTTTCGCATTTTGAGTTATCTTAAGGGAAGTCCAGGAAAAGGGGTGCTGTATAGGAAGAATGGTCACTTGAAACTTATGGCTTTTACAGATGTAGATTTGGCAGGTGATCGAGGAGATAGAAAATCAACTTCTGGTTACTTCACACTTATAGGAGGAAATTTGGTCACCTGGCGAAGCAAGAAACAAAAGGTGGTTGCCTTATCTAGTGCAGAAGCAGAATTTAGAGGAGTCGCAAAAGGAATTCAAGAAGTTCTACGGCTCCGAAAGTTATTGACAGATCTAGGGTTCCCCTCAAGAGAAAGCTGCAAGCTATATTGTGATAATCGAGCTGCGATAAATATTTCAGAGAACCCGGTTCAACGTGATAGGACTAAACATGTGGAAGTTGACAGAGACTTTATAAAGGAGAAACTTGAAGGACACACCATCAAACTCCCACATGCGAAGTCCGAAGATCAACTCGCAGATATTCTCACAAAGGCCGTAGGATCACAGTTCTTTGAAGATGTTCTATGCAAGTTGGGTATCGAAGATCCGATGACTCAAATTGAGGTGGAGTGTTAGAATATTCTCGCAATATTAGCGGAATATTTTATATTCAGTATATTTGTATATTTAGCTATTTCCATATTTGTATAGCGTAATTAGAGGAAACCCTAGATTAGTGCTTGTATATAAACCGATTATGGTTGATTAATGAAATACATACAAATAATTGAAAACCCCAAAACTGTGTTTTAAACCCGAAATCAGATGTAATTTGAACAATGGAATTATTTCGATTTGGTTGTAATTTTCCTTTATTTTAGACACAGTTAAGACTTCTGTTATATTGGTTTGGTTATGGTTCAAGTTTTCTACTTGGACATTGGTTTATCCATTAAGTAACTCCCTTTATTGTGCTGGCAAAAGCAAGCTTCCACTTAATTAATACTAAATTCCAATCAGTCTTTGCCTTCATAACTCGGGGTGGGTACAGTTTTGTAACATTATATTACTTCAAATATAAAAAGGTTTATCGACAAATCACTTAAAAGCTGTTGTACGGAACTAGGCCTGAATACCACCATTTAATATTTGAGGCCCTTTATTTTGAGGGGCCCTAAGTGGTCCGCTACCAGGGATACCCCAAGAACCGGCCATGGTATACTTTGGAAATCGCTTAATTAATTCTTATATCGTATACTTATGTTACTAGCTAGGTGATTTTTTTAATATCTTTGAGTGAATATTGTATGGATATTCTAAGGGTATTATCATCATCATCATCAAATTACCTATTATATTCTAAGTAAAGTAGATCATGGGCGGGATTGAACGTGTGGCGGACCGGATAATGCCTTAAAAAATACTTGCGAGCACAAATATTCAACGCCCGCGCATTTTTCAAGTATATTTTTTATCACTACCCGCCGTTTGCTTAGCGGATGGGAAGCGCAGGTAAACGGACATTTCTAGTAAAAAATAAAAAATAAATAAAAATTATAAAGTTTAATCTTTATAAAAATTTAAATTATACGATACTGTGCAAAAACTCCATTTACATAAATGTCTTAAAATACAAGGTAATTGGGGTTTGAAATTGAACATTAAGTGTAGTACTAATAGGAGTATTAAACTAAGCCGAGTAATTATTATTTTATGGATCTAGACTATAGATATGGATCTAGACACTACAAAAAATGTTGTATTTAGGCACACTTAAAAATGCATTTAGGCACACTTAAATGTGATGCTGCACAACTTAGCCCCGCTTAATTAAGTGTGGCCTCTGCTTGTGTTACTAAATTTTCAGGCACGCTTATTAAGCGTGGCTAAAAGTGCTATTAAGCGTGACTAGGTGCTCCTTTAGTCACACTTATAGGTGTTGAAAACTTTCCTCACTTTACAAGTGTGGCTGTATGATTTCATGGGCTATTGTTTGCCTTTTTGTTTGCCACACAAATAAGAGTGACTAATGAACATAACTAATTTATCAACTAATTATGGCGGTAATTATTATTATTATTATTATTATTATTATTATTATTATTATTATTATTATTATTATTATTATTATTATTTGGCAATTATTATTATTATTATTATTATTTTATTATTATTATTAATTATTTTTTTTGGCAAATAAAAAACTTTTTCATTCACTAGAAAAAAGTCAAATACATCAAAACGGACACTCGGAAAAATCCTATTTGCATCAGTGTGGAACCGAAGCCCACCTTCTAGGAAGGGTTGCCCCGGCAAAGCCGAGGTCAAAACCAAGCCGACACAAAAGCCAGCTACACAAGAAATACGAGCCCAAATAAATACAACAAAAAAACATTGAGCTACACATGCTAGCTACAATATAGCAGCAGCCACAATAAAGCACCATCAAAGGAAGACCATCAGCATTTGAGAAGCAATATGCAGTATTGTGCAACATCATTAGGCAGACATAGCATTCAGCCTCAATATGGCAGCAGCAGCAACAGCCTAGCAGCTTCCTAACCAGCATCAACAGCAAAGCAACCAAGGCACAACAGCTATCAAAGCATTCCTCTGAGACAGCAACATAGCACAGCAACTAGGAATTGCAAGGGTTGCCATATCAACAGCAACATGGAAGCATATACAACACCAAACCAACAGAAGAATGCAACAGCAAGTGACCCACAAATTGCATCAGCAACAAGCAGCCTCAGATCAGCATGGCATAATGCAGCAACTTCAAACAGCAAATACAATCTCGTAGGCAGCCACACCAAAGATCATCAAGCAGGCAGCAACACAATTAAACCAGCAGGCAGTAGCACATCAACAACCAGGAACATAGATTTCTTATGTTAGAACACAGGGTTAAATACTCACACAGTGAGGGGGTTGAACCCGGAAATGAGAATTATATATAATTCCTATCATGATGAACCTGACGGGGGAATGTCAATGGCTTCTGTCCTAGCGCATGAGGATTCCCAACATTAGTGAAGATGATCTGCAAAGATACAAGAGCAGTTATAGAATCCGTATCGAGTTAGCGAGGAACAGCAAGACTAAAAGACAAGTGTGCAGAACAGCAGAACGATATATTCAATGAAATGGACTAGAATCCACGCATAAACCGAAAAAGTGAAAGAAAATTACACCTAAAAACCCAAATGGAAAACAAAGGATAATAAAGAAGGGTAATGGGTCATTTTTTCCCTTTCTCCGCCTAAAGACACAAGAACTGAGCAGCCCTTTGGTCATGATGATCAGAAATGTCCTCTATAATCAATTTGAATATCCCAAAAAAATAATAACACCATGCTAAATCAAAAAACTAATAAACATGATTATTAAAGATATCCTCTTTAACTATAGTTACAAAATCTCAAAAATAGTTCTCCTATGACATATCAAGTAGACCAAAAGTATATAGGACATGGGTTAGATAACGAAGTACAATCAATTCCAGTAAACCTACAGAGTTGTTTTGTGTTTGAAAAATGGAAATGAGAATTGACAGACATAGAAGTAAACTCGGGGTGAGACTTTGGTAGGGATTTTAATAAATGTTGTGTGTCTTATAGATTGTGAATTGAGTGAAATTAAAAACGAAGTTACGAAATATTTTTTAGTCTCCTTATTAACCTCTGCTATCATCAATGACACAAATACCATTTTGGTTTATTTCTCACGTCTAGAAATAGATTATATTAATATGGGTCATTACTCATGTGCACTTCTGATCATGTGAAGTTGCAGATGATGTTTGCTAACAAAGTCAATCAGAAACAACCTCTTTATTATTACTAACAAGGGTAAGGTTGCGTATATCTAAACCCTCGAAATCCTCTATAGATGAGAGTCATTCAATGGTATTTAGTGGAATGTTATTGTCTTATGTCTAGACAATGGCCTAATACCAACCTACCCAAGACAATTTTTTTTAGGACTTTTCCTTCCCAATGTTATGATTTATTGGTGTGACTTGAGTGCACCAAATTAATCTTGAAAATTATTAGTGGGAATTCAAGAGTGGAATCCTATGGGTGTTTAAGTGTTGATTAATTATGTGTAATAGTTATGGGAGAAATAAAGATGAGCTTTGATGATGTATTATAATGTGAGAGTAATGATGTAAGTTAAGACTTAAGATAGTAATCAATTGACATAATGGTGAAGTGCAAGAGTTGGGTCTACTACAGTAGGGCTCGAACAAGGCACTCTCAAGCTTCTTACTGCATTTATTAAGGCATTGGAACAGGAGGTTCTGATTAGTAGTGCTCGAACGAGTAGATTATGGCTCGGACGAGCACCTTCCAGCAGCAACACAGTGAGCCTCTGAACTACATGCTCGAACGAGCACAATTAAGGCTCGAACGAGCAGCTCCTACCAGGCTGTTTTGGATTCGTTTGGTTTGAGACTGTTCGAGTATCAAGGGCTGTTACATTTGTCTTAATTCTCAGCATTAAGTATGGTTTACTCATCAATGTAATTTAGCCCTATAAATAGGTAGCTCATATGCTCATCAAAAACAATCCACAAAAATCAAACACATACCCATAGCCAAACACTTAGCCTATTCTCTTCTCTAATTGTAATTTCTCAATTTGTTATAATATAAGAGAGATACTACACCACGGGGGACGTAGCCAATTTTGGGTGAACCTCCTTAAACATTTGTGTCATTTTATTATTGCATTTTATTCCTACAAACATCGAGTTATAGTTTGCGTAATTTGTAAACACAAGACTTCACATATTTCGATCTTGGTGGTGTTAGTGGTTGAAACTCGTCGTTCGATCGCTAATACGTCATCGTTTTCAATTGGTATCAGAGTCAAGTTGTTATTATCGTCGTGTAGAGGTCGTATTGGTGTAACATGGCAACCATGAAACTCGATATTGAAAAGTTTGATAGGAGCGTTAACTTTGGCTTATGGCAAGTCAAAATGAAAGCAATTTTGATACAAAATGGAGTGCATAAAGCACTTGGTGGTATAGAGAAGATACCCGAAGGCACAAGTGAGGCGAAATGGGAAGAAATGGATGCGAAGGCTCTTTCCGCCATACAACTTTGTCTCTCTAATGAAGTTTTGAGAGAAGTTGTAAAGGAAGAAACTTCTAAAGGCATATGGGATAAATTGGAATCACTCTACATGGAAAAGAGTGTTACCAATCGACTTTTGTTAAAGAGTCGTTTGTATGATCTCCGATTGCAAGAAGGGAAGCCGATGAAACCGCACCTTGATGAATTTTACTCAATATTAATGGATTTGCAAAATATTGATGTAAAAGTGGATGATGAGGACTTGGCCATCTTATTGTTGGTTTCACTACCACCTTCGTTTAAGCACTTTAGGGAAACCTTGTTATATGGAAGGGACACATTGAGTAGTGAGGATGTTAGAAAGGCCTTAACTCAAAAGGACCTTATTGATTCTCAATTTGCTCAAAAGGAGTCCAAAGATCCCAATGATGCATTGTTTGTGAAGGAATCGGGTAGGAATAAAAGGGGCATGATTTGCAACTTTTGTAAGAAGAAAGGCCACCTCAAGAAAGATTGTTGGAAATTAAAGTCCAAACAATCCAATGAAAGCAAGTCCAAAGAAGCTATCGCCGCCGAAGCTAGCTATGTTGAAGGTGAGTTATATGATGTTGGTGCTTTCGTTGTTACCATTGAATACAAGGGTGGTGACTCATGGATTTTGGATTCGGGATGTTCTAGACATATGACGTTTAACGCAAAGTTCTTCTCAACTTATCAAAAGGTTGATGGAAGAAAAGTCACTATGGGCAATGAAACTAGTTGTCCGATAGTTGGTATTGGAGATGTTAAAATTGTCATGTTTGATGGTGTTGAAAGAACGTTGACCGGAGTCCTTCATGTTCCAGGTATGAGTAGAAACTTAATTTCCCTTAGTATTTTGGATAAAGAAGGTTATAGATGCATTGGTGAAGGTGGAGTTTTGAAGGTTGGCAAGGGTCCTAAAATGATCATGAAAGGATCCCTTAATGATGGCTTGTATATGCTAGTGGGTTCAACCTTAATTAGTTCGGCTTGTGTGTCCACTACTTCAACCGAGCATGAAAATAATGATTATGGTACCTCTTCAAACAACGAATGTTCGAGAATAATTCCAACATACCCCAATGAGTCCATGGGATATATGGACTTGATTGGTAATTGATTCATACTCTTTTGGGAGCCCTTTGTGGGCATTTTAATGCATGTGTTATGTTTAAGCACATGTGTTTTTTTATGTTTTTAATTTGAGTATGTAATATTGGTGTAAGTTGTTTATATTATGTTAAGAGTGAATTAGAGAATTTCATTGACTTGGGTGAACTCAAGTCAAGGTGGAGATTGTTATGATTTATTGGTGTGACTTGAGTGCACCAAATTAATCTTGAAAATTATTAGTGGGAATTCAAGAGTGGAATCCTATGGGTGTTTAAGTGTTGATTAATTATGTGTAATAGTTATGGGAGAAATAAAGATGAGCTTTGATGATGTATTATAATGTGAGAGTAATGATGTAAGTTAAGATAGTAATCAATTGACATAATGGTGAAGTGCAAGAGTTGGGTCTACTACAGTAGGGCTCGAACAAGGCACTCTCAAGCTTCTTACTGCATTTATTAAGGCATTGGAACAGGAGGTTCTGATTAGTAGTGCTCGAACGAGTAGATTATGGCTCGGACGAGCACCTTCCAGCAGCAACATAGTGAGCCTCTGAACTACATGCTCGAACGAGCACAATTAAGGCTCGAACGAGCAGCTCCTACCAGGCTGTTTTGGATTCGTTTGGTTTGAGACTGTTCGAGTATCAAGGGCTGTTACATTTGTCTTAATTCTCAGCATTAAGTATGGTTTACTCATCAATGTAATTTAGCCCTATAAATAGGTAGCTCATATGCTCATCAAAAACAATCCACAAAAATCAAACACATACCCATAGCCAAACACTTAGTCTATTCTCTTCTCTAATTGTAATTTCTCAATTTGTTATAATATAAGAGAGATACTACACCACGGGGGACGTAGCCAATTTTGGGTGAACCTCCTTAAACATTTGTGTCATTTTATTATTGCATTTTATTCCTACAAACATCGAGTTATAGTTTGCGTAATTTGTAAACACAAGACTTCACATATTTCGATCTTGGTGGTGTTTAGTGGTTGAAACTCGTCGTTCGATCGCTAATACGTCATCGTTTTCACCCAATTTCCATTCTCCTTCTTTCCCCCATTCCCAATTCCCAATAGCCTTAAACAAATGGGGTTTTCGGTTCACCCACATTTCAGCAAACAAACAAACAAGATATTCATTTAATCTCTTCCTAAACTCCCATTACCACCTACAAATTCCCCCTAAACAAATATCAATAAATAAAAAGAGCAATCAAATTTCTAATTTCTCTACTCTTTTTCTTGTTCTTCTTAAGAAACCCTTTTACTTTTGTAACAAACTAAAGTAAAACCAAGTTAACCAAGAATGACAACAATCTAAATCAATGATAAAACCATAATCTACTTAAACAACCCAGCAAACCTTAAAACATGTGGTTAAACTAATCAATCAAAAATGAAAAAACTAACAAATAGGGTTCTTAGTTCTCATACATTTCAGCAAACAAACAAACTCAAAAAAACTTAAAAACCCCATTAAGCCATCATAAATCCATGTTAGCAATAAATAAAATTGCATTTGTAATATAATAGGTAAATCTTAACCCTATAGAACATAGAAATGAAATTCCTAATGACCCCATTAGTGTATTAATCCCAATTCCCAACAAAACATTATCACAAACTTAATCATAGATAACATAAACAAATCCCACAAAAAATACCACAAATTTTTCATGGATTAAAAGAACAAAACTTTCCAATATCAATCATATAATTGTAGTTTTTCCTCTAAAGAAAAAAATTACATCCAAGAAGAAGTATGTGTGGTGTACCTCAGAGTACTTGTTAGAGTGAAGCAGCAAGGAAAGTAGAAGTTGCTGACTGATTGTAATAGAAAAAATACAAGAAAAGTGAGAATTTAAGAGTACGCAAAATCAGTAAGCATCCAACACAGTAGCTACTCAAAACAATAAATACGCAGCCCAGCAGAACCAAATTAGCATTTAACGACCAAATAAGCCAGAAAACAGCTTGACCAGTAATCAGCAGCTCAAAACAATAAATGGAATTAAACAGCAAAATCCAAAGCGGTAGCAAGAAGCGTTGAATCAGCAAGAAGGAGTCAAAAATCAGCAAAATTCATCTTTAATAACTTTAAAGAACAACAAATATAATTCAAAGGCTGTTTCACTCATAAAACAATCTAAATATACAAATTCATCTTTAATAACTTTAAAGAACAACAAATTTCTAAAATTAACAATATAATTCAAAGGAACCATTAAAATTCATCTTTAATAACATCAAAAAACAACAATAATAATGCATAATTTGATTACAAACCTTAGAGAGATGAACCCAGAAGACAAATTGTAGATTAGAGGAAGGAGATTGAGCAACATAGGCAAAATTAGGGCACATTCGAAATCAGTACCACTCGAAATTAGGGCAGAAGAGAATGTATGAGAAGGAGAAGAAGATGAATAGGTATATTACTATCTTACTGGCGCACGAAATGGAGTACTATTAGGGCATAGTCGAAATTTTTAATTATATTTTAAAATGTTTTTAGCCACGCTTCTTTTTGTGGCTGATTTTGTTGAATAGTTCTATCTTACTTACGTTTTAGCCACGCTTACAATTAAGGCTGAATAGATTATAAATTTTTTTAATTATTTTTTAGCCACGCTTATTAGTGTGCCTGAATATATAATATCTTAATAATATTTAAATAACGTGTAGCCACGCTTATGAGTGATACTATAAGTCTCACGCTTAATAAGCGTGCCTAAAGTGTTATAAGTGAGTCTAAGTGAAAAATGATTGTCACGCTTAAATAAGAGTGGCTAAATAACTGTAGCTATTTGCAATATTTTTTGTAGTGAGACTATAGATGAGTAGTGTAGAGCAACTTAAAAAAAAATACTATTTCTTATTCAGCCTAATTGTCCTATTTAGTTTTTCACACTTGACGAGACAACATTTTAACCCTTAACATCTCAAATTATTCTTAATTAAAATTATAAGAATTTGATATTACTAATCCTTGTATTGAGACGAATCAAACAAGATCTCACATGACTATGTTTTAACTTATAGATTAAGAGTAAAATACAAATTAAAAGCGATAAGTGAATAGTGCCAAAAAAAGGGGACATTTGGGCTGAATAGGAGGAAGTATTATTTAATAATTAAACATGCAAGTGCCGCGGGTATATATTTTTTTAGTATCTGTACTCGCTCATTGATCTTGGCGGACATGTACTACCCGCCCAAATTTATTTTTTTTTGGAAAACATTGTCCAAGTCCGTCTGTTATTTCAGCCCGATGGGTCGGGCTTAGCGAATAGCCCGCCCATGAACCAACTTTAATTCTAAGTAGGGGTGCTTAAAATGGATACCTTTAAATACTTATTCCTTAAGAATGAGTAGTATATTATAATTAAATATGTTTGTGTTTTCTTATTGTGTTATATTTTGAATTTAAATCCACATAAGAGTTCGCATTAACGTTTTTAGAAAATATATTTATTTTTTTATGTTGAAGTATTTGTTAATTAATATCATTAAAATTTTAATTTCTAAAATATTTTATTAAGAAACAAGAGTTTCATGAGAATAAATATTTATTTTAGAATGACAAAGACTCATTATGACAACATTGTTTTTTTTTTTTTTTTTGTGGCAAAGTAAATATTATAAATTAGGACAACATTGTTGGTTATTGATATTTTATTGAAGTTTTCTTAGTGTATGTGTTTTTCTAGAAGTTTAAACAAAACTACATTAAAGTTTAAACAAAATAATTTTTAAATATTTCTTAAACAATAATACAAATAATTTCCCTCGTCTTCGGTGACCTTAAGAATGTTGAACATTTAGTGTCTAATAATCCTGTATATAATCACTAAGTACTACTAAAGTAGTAGGACAATACGTATTAATATAGTAAGTCCCTAAGGCATTAAAAGATAGGACAAAACGAGCAAAGGGGAAAATCAAGTCAGCCTTAAAAGCCGACTCGGCGGTCCCCTTATTGGAGCTAAAGCCGACTCGGCTTTAGCTTCTGGAATCATGGGTTTGTCCAGAAGGAAAAGCCGAGTAGGCTTTCCTTGTGCAGGACCAACCGCCGACTCGGCGGTACCTGCTGGAAATGACCGTTAGTCATTTTCTCGTTTTCTTGTGAGTAAATGCCTTGGATTCTTTTCATTACACTCTTGATTTCTGAGGTTACAAGAGTATAATGGTTATATAATGCACTTGAATGACCAAGATTAATGTCGTTGATGTCATGATCATCAATATGATCATTATGGTGATTAATGGCTAAAGGCTCCTCTTGTAGTATAAATAGAGGACCTTGGTGATTGAGTTTGACACACCTTTCTGAATTTCTACTCCTTATTCTTTCATTTGTCTTTGCTATTTCAAGAGAGTAATTAACTCTTGTTTTTGCTTTCCTTTGCTCATAATTCTAAACACTTTGTTATTAAGTAATATATCCTAAGTACTAAGGGTATATTGAAGTTGTTTGTATCTCATTGTGAATTTCCAATCATCAAGTTTTCGGGTAACGGTCGTTGTTACAAACATATGTTCAAGGTTACTTTTAGCATTGTTATTGTTGTTGTAATTTCATTTTGTCATCAACAAAGGGGTTTATACAAATTCCCGATTGTAATTTGTATTGTAATTATATACTTTCGTAATAATCTTTTGTGATATTCTTCATCGATGGCAACAATGAAGGATTTTACCTCAAACTTTGCTAAGCTTGAAAAGTTTGTCGGCATCGACTTTAGATGTTGGCAAAAGAAGATGATGTTTCTTCTCACAACCTTGAACGTGGCTTATGTGATTAGTAAACCTAAGCCGGATGCACCTAAGCCGGATGATCTGAAGATCGAGGTGCTTGAACAAAACCGTAAGCGGAGCAAATGAGCCGGATGCACCTAAGTCGATTTTGTAGGCATTATCTCCAAATTTTGCGGTCACTTGGAAGGGACCATCGGCTCGAAGCATTAGTTTATTCTTCCGTAGTTGAGGGAATCTTTCTTTGCGTAGGTAGATCCACACCCAATCTCCTACTTGGTAGGTGTGTTATGCATGGTTGCCTTTACGCGCCTTTTTCTAATATTGCTTCATTGCTGTCTTGATGCTTTCCTGTGTTTGTTGGTGTATGTGCAGCATATTTTCAACATGGTTTTTGGCATCTCCATTTATCTTGTCCTGCAAAGCCAAATTATCAAGTGAGATAGGTAATAGAGGGTTCATTCCATAGACATACTCAAAGGGGGATATCTTTGTTGCCCAGCTTGGACATTTATTGTGAGCAAACTCTGCATGACATAGCTTTAGGTCCCATTCCTTCAAGTTTTGCTTAACTAATGTCCTTAGGATTGAGCCTAATGTTTTGTACAGCTTAGTGTCAAGCAGTCTCCATAGGGTTCTCCTTAAGGAGCTTAAAAACTTGTTATCCCTATCAGATACAATTGTTCTAGGAACCCCATGCAACCTCGCAACTTCGGCAAAGTAAAGCTTGGCAACGTGTAAAGCATTATCCACCTTATTGCATGCTATGAAATGAGCCATTTTTAAGAACTTATCAACTATCCCCATCATAGCATCCCTTCCCCTTTATGTCCTAAGTAGGGCTACTATAAAGTCCATGCTAAGGTGAAGTAAGTCTTTAATCCTAGGGTCCATTGAGGTCTCTTCGTCTTTGATTTCCTTACTAAAAAGTAATAATGCCTGCCCTTCTCTCCTAGTCTCTCTCTCGATCCCTTTCCTACTTATCAAGGAGGTGTAGTGTTTGTTTTGGGGGGGGGGGGGGGGGGAATGTCTTGTGGGGGAGGTAAAGGCATCAAAGCTTTGAGTTTTCCCTCATGTCTCAAGGTGTAAACATTGGTATAACCATCATGGGAGGTCTTCTTGTCATGTTGCCAAGGTCTACCTAATAGCACATGGCAAGCAGTCATATCAAGAACATCACAAAGCACCTTATCCTTATTAGTACCTATGGAGAATTGAAGTAAACATCTCTTTTTCACATGACCACTAGTCTTACTGCCTAACCACTTTAGCTTGTATGGGTGGGGATGTGCTTTGGTCTCCAAGCTAAGAGATTGTACTAACTCTTTACTAACACAATTCGTTTCACTACCCTCATCAATGATTAGGTCACAAACCTTGTCCTTGATCTTGCATTTGGTTTGAAATATATTTTCCCTCTGATCATTAGGTTTGATTTTAGGTGTAGCATGGAAGTTTCTCCTAATCAGAAAGTTGTATAGATCTAATTCGGGGTAAATCTCTTCTACATCGTCATCACTCAAGTCCGTGTCCCCCAAAGGTTCTACTCCTCCCTCATCGTCTACTATATATGTGCCATCAAGGTGGTCATTACTCGTGCATGGTCCTACTATTTCTTCCCTGCCATTCCTACTAACCAACATGGACCTAGGTCTTTCTCGTTCCCAAATTTCTGTCCACTCTTGCATAGTAAAAGCTCTAGCATTAGGACATTCACTCCTTATGTGCCCGTGTCCATGACACTTAAAAAGACTACTCCTTTCGGATCCCTTGGGTTTTTGTCTTTAATAGGGTTAGTGGGCCAACTGTGGCTCTGTTACCAAGTTGCACCAATTAAGAAGGAGATGGAGCTGCAAATTACGCAATTTGGTATTATAGTCTTCAAGAACGAAGATAGAATCAGTTATGGATTCAACCTTCCATGGCGACGACGGTACAGGATATGAAGATTACTCTCCTGGAGAAGACCCCAAACCTCTTGGATATCAAGGCCTCTTCCCTCACCTTCCTTGCAAGCCCACTCTTGATCTTGAAGGATGATAAACTCCTTGAAATTCGGTTGAACCACCGAAACAAGCAAGCACAATAATGTGGAAGAATACCGATTTCTAATTGGAATTGTATTACTTAAAAAAATCTGAAAAAGTGGTTTTTATGTTTGATGACCACCTTATTTATAGGTGTACTTCTCCTAATAAGACATAAACTAAGACACAAAAATGACTAATACACCTTTGCTTAAGTTTTATGAACAACAAATAAAAGACATAAATTTTGGAAATGCCGTGGGTCTTGGGCTGCTGTTTTGGGCCGCGGCTGGGCCTGCATTAGGTGGGCTCCGGATTAATTATGACTAAAATTTTGGGGTTCCTCTTAGCCAATCTATGAATATCCATGTCTTTGAAGTCACCCACTAGAAGTTTATCTTCCAAGTTGTCATCATGCGGTGTATCATTGTGATCTTGATTAAGAAGTGCACCTTTATTCGGACTTGGACTTAGTTCAAAAGGGTCTAAAAAGAGACTTATCTATTATAAAAGGCGCCAAAGATAAAATGGAAAGACAATTTTCGTCCTCATTATACACTAAGGTATTTCCAAATGGAGAAAAAATTGATAGAGATTGGTTAGTATATTCAAAAGAACTTGATTGTGTTTTTTGTTTGTGTTGTAAATTATTTAAGAAAGGGGTTGGAAGAGGTCAATTAGCAAATAATGGTTTAGTGATTGGGCACATCTTTTTGTTAGAATTAGAGAGCATGAAATTGGTATAGAACATTTGCAAAATATGACCACGTGGTATAATTTACATTTAAGACTTCAAAGGAACACAACTATTGATAAAGTAGCACAACAACAACTTGAAATAGAGAAAGAACATTGGAAAAATATCTTGTTAAGAATCATCACAATTAGGGGTGTTCAAAACTACCCGACCCGACCCGCTGACCTGCCGACCCGCCTCATAAATGGCGGGTCAAAAACTAAAAAAAATTTCAAAGTTCCGGGTCGAGTACCCGACCCGCCTTAACCGGGTCGGGTCATGGGCCGATAATTTATTGACCCGGGTACCCGTTTGACCCGGATAGTTTATTTTGAATTTTTTTTTTAAATTTTCAAGGTATTTTATAACTAATACTAGATGAATTTAATAATTCAATAATATTTTATAATTAATACTAGATGAATTCAATAATTCAGCAGAAATCCATTTTGTTAAGATGCGGAATTGAACAATCACAGCAGAATAAGAAGTATAATTGATAGTAATTTCATTGAATTAATGTACAGAGGATGCAAAATAAGCTTGTCCAACAGTATACTCCATTACTAATGGAGCTTTTCATTTGGAGAGGTTTTATTAAAGATAGAGAAAAGGAAAATATTGAGAATAAGAAAAGGTAGTAAAAGTAGTATGCAGTAGCTGACTAATGTCTATTTATACACTTGAATTTTAATGCATTTAGTTTACTCGATCTTGCTAGTGTAATATATAAACTCGCGTTAGTCTTTATTCGATTGCCTAATATCTACTCGGAATTCGATCTTAAAATTAATAATTAAATTTGAAAAATCACCAAAAATAATAAACGGGTACCCGGTGTCCCGACCCGTTTTATCCGGGTACCCGCTAACCGGGTACCCGCATTAAATGGGCCGGGACACGGGCCGCAAAAATAGGTACCCGGCTAACCGGGTACCCGGTTATGAACACCCCTAATCACAATAGTTAAGTTTCTTGGAAAGCACAATCTTGCATTTCGTGGTACTAATGAAAAATTATATCAAAATAGTAATGGTGATTTTTTAGGATTAATTGAAATGTTAGATGCGTTTGACCCAATTGTACAAGATCATGTTCGTCGTATTACTAATGATGAGACTCATGTTCGTTACCTTGGTGACAGCATCCAAAATGAGTTGATCCTCTTGCTTGCTCGTGCAATTAAGAATGAAATTGTTAAGAAAATAAAAAAAGTTAAATATTTTTCTGTGATACTTGATTGTACACCTGATATTAGAAACCAAGAGCAAATATCTTTAATTATAAGATATGTGGATGTTTTTTCTAATTGTGTTAGCATAGAAGAATCCTTTTTAGGAATTTTAAATGTGAATGACACAACTGGGCAAGGACTTTTTGATGTCTTATTGAATGAATTAATTGATCTTAAACTAGATGTTGATAATGTTCGTGGTCAAAGTTATGACAACGGTTCAAATATGAAAGGAAAGAGCCAAAGAGTACGAAGAAAACTTTTAGATCTAAATCCTAGAGCTTTTTACACTCCTTGTGGTGCCCATAGCCTTAATCTAATGTTGTGTGATATGGCCAATAACTCTGGAAAAGCCAGAGATTTTTTTGGCGTGATTCAACGCATTTACACTATTTTTTCCAGATCAATAAAAAGATGGAAGATTTTAATGGATAATGTCAAAGAGTTAACATTGAAACCATTGTCTTCCACTCGTTGAGAGAGTCGAATAGATAGTGTTAAAGCAATAAGAACTCAACTATTAGACATTAGAGAGGCTTTGCTTGAAGTTGCTGATAGTGATAAAGACTCTTTAACAAAAAGTGAAGCAAAATCTTTAGCTAATAATGAACTTGGTGATTTTGAATTTATCGTTGCTATTATCATTTGGTATGATTTGTTATATGCTGTAAATTTGGTGAGTAAAAAATTACAATCAAAGGATATGTTTGTATGTGATGCTATTGAAAGTTTGAAACATTTAACTTCATTTTTTTAAGAATTATAGGATAAATGGTTTTTACGAATGCGGTTGAAGTCGCTTAACAGCTTGCAATCGATTGGGAAATTGATCCAACATTCCCTCAAAAGCGTCAAACACTAGTGGAAAAAAGCACAATTACTGCGGCTTTTTTGAGGGTATAGGCATTTTTAGATTAAAAAAACTTTATTATTGGCTGCGGTCATTTTAAGAACCGCAGCCTTTGAGCACCTTTTTTAATTTTTTTTTTCATTTCGTTTCATGAAGTTTCTGGATCGAATGAAAGAAACAATAAACACATCAAAATAAACACATCAATAAATACATCAAATGAAGAACATAAACATGAAAAATGAAATTTCTGGATTATATTTCATTTTAAGAACCGCAATCAATAAATACATCAAAATAAATACATCAAAAGAAGAACATAAACATAAAAAAAATGAAATTTCTAGATCGAAATTTCTACAATAAAAAACGAAATTTCTATAAAAAAACGAAATTTCTGGATCAAAATAAACAAATAACATCAAAAAACAAAAAGAACAAAAATGAAAGAACAAAATAAATCTAGATCCAAGTCTCTACAAACATAAATTTAGAAACTTCTTCACCTTCACCTTGAATCTTCACCTTTATCTTGAATCGAAAAATTGATCGAAAAATTGATGATGTATGGATCTGGATGAAAACATTGATCGAAAAATTGATGATGGAGATGAAATCTAGAAACATAAATCTTGAATCTGGATGAAAACTCGATCTTGAATCTGGATGAAAACGGAGATGAAAACTCGATCTTGAATCAGGATCGAAAAATATGAAGGATGAAATTAAAACAGATGAAAACGAATGATGAAGATGAAGGACTAATAATGGAGATGAAGGGCAAAATTAAAACAGATGAAATCTAGAAGAGAGATTAGGGGAAGGAAAGGGATTTGGGTTTATGAGAGAAAAGAATATAAGTTTATGAGAGGTTTTCAAATACTAGTATGAAGCATAGGAAAAGTTGAAAACGGCGCAGGGTTCATGAGAGGAAACATTACATAAGTTAGGGTTTTTACATGTGGGCTTGGGCTAAATTTTTTTTTAATGAATATTGGCTGCGGGCTCTATAACAACCGCAGCCTTTAATATTTTTTCTCATATTGGCTGCGGACATAGCTTAAAACCGCAGCCTATGTAGAACTTTTTTTTATATATAATTTTAATTGATCACATTGGCTGCGTATGATCTAAAACCGTAGCCAATAACGAGCAGCCAATAACGTTTTTTCCACTAGTGAAATAAAGAGAAAAAAACAATTTGATGATACTTTACATGATGAGAGTCCACAAAGTCCACAAGAAGCTTTTAGAATTAACTTTTAAATTGCATTATTGATCAAGCAATTGTCTCCCTTGATACAAGGTTTGAATAATATGATGAATATGAAAATATCTTTGGTTTTTTATTTACTTCTGACATATTGCATTCACTAGATGATTCATATTTGAAATCTTGTTGTATTCGTTTGGAAGAAGCACTTAATATGGTGAAAAATATGATATATGTGGTTATGATTTGTATGTGGAGTTGAAATTAGTCCAAGAATATTTACCTTCAGAAAAGTTAGGGGCTCTTGATATTTTAAAACGATTGAAACGTGTTGATTGTTTTCCAAATGTAGTTATTTCATATAGAATATTGCTAACTATTCTAGTTACATTTGCAAGTGCTGAAAGAAGTTTTCAAAGTTAAAGTTACTTAAAACTTATTTGCGTAGTTCTATGTCACAGGAAAGACTGAACGGACTTGCTTTAATTGCAATTGAGAATGAAGTTTTGGATAAAGTTGCGTATGAAGATTTAATTGATGAGTTTGCATCAAAAAATGCTCGGAGGAAGAAAATTTTTAAGTGATTAAATGTAAGTTTAAAAATTTAATTATGTTTTTAAAGGGGCTAATATTTTATTTTTTGCTCAGGGCCTGTTTAAAGAGGTTTGACAAAAAAACAAAAAAAAAAAGCCTACAACTTTAGCTCCCTCAACACCATGAAGCACATCTTGGTTGAATGGAGAATGGAAGAGTGAAGGTAGAAGATGAAGAGCTATTAGCACAATTGCTTTTTTTTTTAAGAATTTAATATACGATGTAATATTTAGAAGCCATTATTAAATGTTGGAATAAATGAGGTGGTGGTTATATAGAGACATGAGGAGTTGTGGATTGAAAAATTAAGTCATTGGAAATAGTACTAGTTACTGTATAGCTCTCAAGTACCCAACTAGAGTACTCATTATAGTAGTATTATTTAAACTTTTATTAAATTAGTTTATTTTGACTAGTCTTAGTTTTCTAAAAGAAAACTATAGCTTTATTATTTTAATATCAATGTTTATAATATATGTTAATTTTAATATTAATGTAATTAAAATTTGAATCAACTTTTATGATAAATCAGTTACAACGAAAATATTTTTTTTAAATAAACTACCAAAAACAAAAATTTTAATCGCGATCCGTTCCGCGATAACCATATTTTTTCCATTCCCGTGTCACGCGATCGTGACCGAGATATCGACCGCGACCACATTTAATTTGCACTATGGCTTAAATAGTGGATATATTATTTAATTGAATAATAAATTTGATTGGAGAAAAGTAGGGAGCACAAGCATTAAAAAAATATTAAAATAAAGTTACTGAAAAAAATATGGGGACCACAAATAATAAAACATTAGTTTTATAAAGTTAGTGAGAAACATGTGGGGACCATAAGGAATACTAAAATGTAAAATTGAAGTTAATGGAGGATTAGTGGGGACTTAGGAATGGCAATGGGTCGGACTCGGCTCGGATAATAGTCGGATTTTTATTTTCAGTCCACCTCCACTCGGACTCGGATTATGCATACTCCAAGTTTGCCCCGACTCGGACTCTCGGATCTCCAACGGAGTCGGATGCAGAGTCGGATTATTATCAAACAGTATCGTTGTGATATTGTACTAATGATTTAAAAGCATACAAAATTTACAATATATATTTTTCATATACAATTTAACAAATAAATATGAACTTTAATTTGAATTCAATTTTAACAACAAAAATAATCATACTACTTAAATTTAACAAAGTTTTCTCGTATTTTGATTTGCCGTATTTTATTTCTCTTGATTTCATTTGTCTTATCTTGATTCATTAATCTAAATAAAAATACCAAATACTTTTTCAAAATAAAAAATTACAATTAGTATAAGAAAGAACTTGAATTAGTCACGTCTAGAGTTTTAATGGAAACAAAATTTTAGTGTAAAAGTCAAATTCAAAGTCGGATGTCCTTCTGGGTCGGAGTCGGGTCGGAGTCTTGGATTTTTAATAAGGTCCACCTCCGGTCCGTCTCTAACTCGGCCTCGGAGCGTAAAGTCGGAGTCGGAGTCGGATGTCTTATTCCTCGGACTCGAATCGGATTATTTTCCTCGGATCGAGTCGGATTAGGGTCGGATTCAGACTGAATTGCCATCCCTAAGTGGGGTATATAAGTATTATAAAAATATTAAAAAGAGTGTGAGTAAGGTTTGTCCAAAATTTATGACATAAATAAAAAGATTATCTATGGGAACAACAAATGAAACACCGAAAAATTAATGGCAAATGGAAACTACTTTAAGGAACGGAGTGAGTATTACTTTACAACCCGTTTTGTATGAGACCATCTTATGGTGAGACGACCTCTAAAGAAACAGCCCATAAGCTAAAATTTTCTATTAATGAACTTTTTAATCCAAGTATGACATTCTCCGGTGAGGTTGTCTCATACAAAAATGTGGGATTACTTTATCCTTAATATATACTAGTATAAAACCCCGTGCAATGCACGAAATTCTTAGTATGGAAATGTATATATAAAATATTTTTAAAAAACATGCAGTAATAAGTTTTAAATATACTATGTAAAGATGAAATAATAAATAATAACTGTTTAAATAAGGTAATATGAATTTTTTATGTGTTATAAATTGAAATAATTTGTAGATGAATAAAAAAATAACTGTTTGATTAATTAGTTTTATTAGTCACTTAAGCCAATATTGACAAATAAAATTCTTTAATCTAGCGTGGCTCCAAAAGAATGAACGTGTAATTTTGAGTCTTTTTATTAAATTGTATGATGATTATTTGAAATAATTTCTATAACTAATTCAGTCTAAATTTTAATTAATTATTTAATGTTATCTAATTACTTAGCTTCTTACTTTATTTTGTTTTAAAATTTCTCTAGTAGTAACTTATTAAGTCATATATGATTAATATTTTATTTCCTAATTTGTAATTTTAACTTTGTTAATATAATGATTCGTAATTAATGTTTCCATTCTCTTATTCAATCTATAGTTTAGAGTATTAATTGATTGTCAAATCTTTGATTGAAATAGATTGGTCAATTATTTAATTCCTTTAATTTAAATACTCCAATTAGAAAAATTACACATGACAAGTGCTCTAGAAATTTGACACTTGGCTTGTTACAGCTTTTTTAATAGATATATTATGATTATGATATTATGATGATTGTAAAAAAGTTTCACCCAAATTCATTATCCTCACATGTATCATGCGTGAGAAGCATTCATATTTTAAAAAAGGTATGTATGTCTGAAATATACGCAGAATCCACGCGGTCCTCGTGCATACAAGTTTTCTGGTGAGAGTGGAAACTATGAATATGAAGTAATTAGAACCCAATCCACAAATTCAACAAGAAAAATATGGAGGTGATAGTGATGCCATATCCTGGACAAAGTCACTTCAACACCATGCTCCAATTCGCTAGGCGTTTAGCCTGGAAAGCAGCTGTGCATATAACTCTCGCCACCACCCTTTCCAACACTCACAAAATCACCAATTTTCACACTGATTGCATTTATGACGACTCTAATGATTTCAAACTCGAATTCATGGACCGCATCAATAACTTTAAGGTTGAAGCATCACTAGGATTAGACCGTGTCCTCTCAACAAAACCGACCATTAGGCTTGTAGTGTACGACGCTGATCTTCCATGGGCGCTGGATGTGGTGAAGCAACACGGTATACCAGCTGCAGCATTCTTTACTCAGAGCTGCGCTTATGTTTCAGCTCTCGTAAAATTGTTTACGGAAGAGTATAAAGAGGATGATGTTCAGCATCCTCTTGTGGGTGCAAACCTTAATGAGAAGTTTCCTTCGTGTGTGATGCTGCCGACAATAGAGGAATTCGAACGAGGACTTCCGATTATCCCATTGGGTTCGGATTCTGATTCAGGGGATGAGAAGAAGAAGAAGAGGTCAATTCATCCTGTCATCAGAATGTTGCTTTCTCATTTGGAAAATATTCATAAGGCTGATTGGGTTCTTTTCAACTCCTTTGATGATCTTGAATATGAGGTTCTTTTATTTTTATTTCTTCTTTGTTCTCTTCATTTTTGCTTTTCTGTTTTGCTTGATTCTTGAATTTCATAAAAATAGTTTTTAAGTTGTGCATTTGGCTTAAATTTAGAATTCAACACAGGTTTAGAGATTTGTGTTTGCTCCTTGCTGAGTTTGCCCATGTTTTTTGTACTCCTGTCCTAGCAAAATTCGAACACTCGCCCACCCAAACTCTAGCCACCTTCTCCTTCCTTTTCCCAGTCCAATGTCCTAACCTACCCAGAAAACTCCGGCCATCCTGATAAAGATACTGCTCCTAATATTACTTAGCTCATTATTAGTTTACATGTAGACCTGGGAAAACGGTCGGTCGGTCGGGTTACGGGTCGGGTCACTTTCGGTCGGGTCACTTTCGGGTCGGGTCATTCTCGGGTCGGGTCATTTTCGGATCGGGTCACTCTCGGTTCTGGGTCGGTCGGATTGACCCAACGGGTTATGACTTATAAAATTTTAAAAAATTATTTTTCCATATTTTATCATTTATCTGAAACTTTTTTAATAAAAAAAACTATTTCTCATCCCTATGACATTAATCCACATATCAATTAACACAGTATCAAAGCCTTATATGTGATTGAATTCAAGTTATAAGAAATCAGTAATTGCGACGCTCGTTATCTAAACTTTAAATCTCTATGTATAGTTGGATTTGTAAGATACGTGTCACATTAGAGAAACCAGATGTGCGATTTTCTAAAACTAGTTAGTATATCAGGTTCATTTAAGTGTAAAGAAAATAAGGAAATTAATATTTATTTTGAAAGACTTGTAATATACGTGATTTATAAAAGTTATTGCGTTTATTAAAGTTGTAACGTTAGATAAAAATGACGTCAAATATCTTTTCATTTTCTCATAAAAAATATTTTCACAATTTCAGGTTGAAAAGATATACAAATAACTAAGTACTTATTTCGATTTATAAGATACACGTTTTATAATCTAAGCTAGCGACATTTCTTTTCTAAAAAGCTCATTTTAATGTGCAAAACGTTCTTATAAATTATATTGATTTGCTTACTGAAATGTAAAAGAACAAAAAACTCATTTGACTGATTTAAAAAGATATATGTATTCAATTAAGATGATTATAACGTCCTTTTTTTAAAGAAAAATAATTACGATGGATAAAAAGATGTTAATTGCGAATTTTTTAAGATCTATTAATGAGTTTTAAGGTTCAAATGATATAGTCAATATGTTTAGATAAGTTGAAAACAAAAATTTAATTTGAAATGAATTCTAACATTGAGATTACTCTAAAAATTGACATTAGACCTGTCAAAACGGATCGGTCGGGTCGGTTGCCGGTCGGGTCATTTTCGGTCGGGTAATTATTGGGTCGGTCATGTTTCGGGTTAAGTCGCTTTCGGATCGGTCGGGTTCGGGTTTTAGCGGGTCGGGTCTCGGGTCCATTTTCGGGTCGGATCAAATTTTCCCAGGTCTATTTACATGTATATATACAGAGCCTTAGTTTTAATACTGATTTTTTCCTTTGGCTCCTTCTGTCAGTTTTGTTATTTTAGACTCTTCTTTCTTGTTTCTTGGATATAAGGTCCCTATATAAGGACTTTATTTCTACCCTTGTACATTAATTCAAAATATGTTCATTCAATAATATTGCATACTTTTCATTTCTTCTCCAAACTAAACTTCTGTGTATTGCTTGCACCCAAAATATCAAATTGTTTCATGGTATTAGAGCAGGAACATTACATCTGATTTCACATTTTTTTTTCTTCCCTTTCTTTTTCTAATAAGTAACCCTGCTGTGGCAAAATCAACCCAAGAAACAATGGCTACCATTGACCCAACCCAAGATCCCAGTAGTATATACTACCTCCACCCCTCCGATTCTGCTGGAAATAGACTAGTCTCCATTGTTTTTGATGGCACATCTTTTAGCGATTGGAAAAGATCAATGCTGATCAGTCTTGATGCCAAGAATAAGACATGCTTTGTGGATGGTTCTTTACCACAACCAACAGCAGGATCCTCAAATGAACGTGCTTGGAAACGGTGCAATAACATGGTCACCGGTTGGCTAATTGCCTCTTTGGAAAGACAGATCGCAAAGAGTATCATGTATTTCAAGACTGCAAGTGCAATATGGGCTGATCTTGAGGGAAGATTTGGAAATCCTTCGTCTTCTCAATTATACCGCCTTCAAGAACAACTTCTCAATACAATTCAAGAGCCTGGGATGAGTATCTCTGAATACTTCACAAAAGTAAAATCATTATGGGACGAAATTGATGATCTTCGCCCATTACCGGCATGAACTTGTAACCCTTCTATTACCTTCACTAAAATTCAACAAGATCAAAGAATTTTAACTTTTCTCATGAAATTGCATCAAGACTATAATCAAGTACGGTCTAGCCTTTTAATGCACAAAGAATTACCAGACATTACAGAGGTATATCGAGTGTTGTTACAAGAAGAAGGTCACCAAGGCTTGCCTAAGTTGAATACAGTTGTGGAACCAATGGCTTTTGCGAGTGATCGATGGAAGAATTCACAAGCAAGAAAGACTCCCAATGGCAAGAAGCCAAGCTACTTTTGCGACCACTGCAAGATCGCCGGCCATAGTATCACTCGGTGTTTCAAAATACATGGCTACCCTCCTAAGAATAAACCACCCCAAGGAAGAAAATATGCTGCTCTTGTTAACACTGATGAAGTAGATGCTGAAATTAATGAAGGTAATCATTTAGGCTTGACCAATGACCAATATACTAATCTTCTTTCCCTTCTTGACAGAAAAGAGGTTAGTTCTTCAGACACATCCACTACGACCAGTAAAGCTAACTTGGCAGGTATGCATTCTTTAGCTACTAATTTTTGTTTTGAAAGATGGATTGTAGACAGTGGTTGCACAGACCATATATGTAATAACATGGCCTGGTTTCATAATGTACTAGACATATCGCAATATAATCATCGAATCACCACACCAGATGGTACATCACATAAAGTATACAAACAAGGAAATGTCCAACTCACAAGCAATTTATTACTCAAGAATGTATTATATGTGCCTGAGTTCAAATTTAATTTAATCTCTGTACATAAATTGTGTACAGATCATTCTGTTAATATCATTTTTTCTTCCACTAATTGTTTTCTTCAGGACCCTTTAATGAGGCTCTCCTTGCCTCTTGGTAATCTCGAACAAGGTCTATATTACACCCCTTTCAACAATAAAAATATTGCTTTGAAGAACAATGGCTGTCAGATGCAAGCTGGTCTTGTCACTTCAAAAGCAATGCTTGAACTTGCAAAACTTTGGCATGTGCGAATGGGACATGCACCCTTTTCCAAGATAAAAATTGTGTGTTCAGATATTCATGTAAAAAGCATTCAAGAAAATTTTTTTTGTACCATCTGTCCATCATCAAGACAACATAGATTACCTTTTCGTACTAGTTATATCAAAACTAATCATCCTTTTGATCTACTACATATAGACATATGGGGTCCATATTCCCATAAAACTCAAAGTGGATGTACTTCTTTTCTTACTATTGTGGATGATTTTAGTAGGTTTACTTGGTTATATTTGATACGCAATAAATCGGATTGTTTTGCCATGTTACAACATCTTTTTGCATTTATACAAAATCAATTTAAAGTTTGTGTTAAAGCGGTTAGAAGCGATAATGCCAAGGAGTTATGTGAAGGAAACTTGTTAGCATTGTATCATAAACTTGGTATCAAACACGAAAAAACTTGTGCATATACCCCTCAACAAAATGGCGTTGTTGAAAGGAAACACAAACATCTATTAGAAACAGCACGCGCATTATTTTTCCAATCCGATGTTCCACATTATTTTTGGGGTGATTGTGTCTTATGTGCAGCTTACATTATTAACCGTTTACCCCTTACATGTTTGAACAATGTGTCACCTTATGAAAGAGTTTTTGGTACCGCACCCAACAATAGTCATTTAAGGGCTTTCGGATGTCTATGTTACGTTTCCACTCCCAAACCCGGAAGAACAAAATTTGCACCTAGGGCTAATCCATGTGTATTTCTAGGATACCCTTATGCACAAAAAGCATACAAGGTTTATGACCTTAGGACAAAAAAGATAAACATCACCAGGGATGTAATATTCTATGAAAAATTTTTCCCATTCCATCAAAAGCAATTAATTAATTCCCCTTTTTCCACTTTTTTTTCTCCCTCTTTCTACTACCTCTAACACACTTACTGATTTCCCACTAACCACGCCTACCCAAGCCATCCCATCTTCTTTTACTTTACCCATACCTACCCATCCTTGTGATAACTCAACATCTACATATAATGACAACACACCAGCTGTCCCTACTCCTATTTCCTCACAGCTTTTTCCCACACCTACCTATGAACCTGTATCTGCTGACATTAATAACCTACCAGCTGTACCATCTGCACCTGTCAACCCCACCACACCAGCTGACCCCTCCCCCTCCACACCTACTGACACATTTTACTCACATGTACCCATACAACATTTTTCTCCCTATACTACTGATCCTTCACACCATACCTCCACTCACCATAATACACCAAATGCACCACTTAGAAGATCCCAACGTATTACTCAACCTCCTACACACCTATCTGATTATTTTTGCAATTTAGTTTCTTTCACTAATCTACCTAATGTCTCTCAAGTTTTTTTGTCTAAGCAATCACAGTGGTACGAACCAAAGACTTACAAAGAAGCAGTTCAAGATCCTTCTTGGCAGCTTGCTATGCAAAAGGAGCTTGAGGCTTTGGAACTCAATAATACATGGGAATTGGTCTCTTTGCCCATTGGAAAAAAGGCAATTGGCTCAAAATGGGTATACAAAGTCAAGCTCAAATCTGATGGTAGCTTGGAACGGTATAAAGCTCGCCTTGTGGCTAAAGGCTATAACCAGCTACATGGTGTTGACTTTCATGAGACTTTCTCACCTGTAGTGCGCATGACAACAGTCCGATGTTTACTCGCTGTAGCCGTCAGCAAGAATTGGCCACTATTTCAATTAGATGTGAACAACGCATTTCTCCATGGCGATCTCTACGAAGATGTGTACATGAAGGCACCTGATGGCCTTAATACTCCTCCTCATTTGGTATGTAAACTAAAAAAGTCCCTTTATGGCCTTAAACAGGCTTCCCGACAATGGTTTTATAGATTGACTACTGAGTTATTTCACCAAGGCTACACTCAGTCCAAGAATGACTACTCAGTTTTTATCAAGTCTACCACTGCTTCCATAACCATTATAGCTGTTTATGTCGATGACATTATTATAACTGGTGATAATATGTCTCACATTCAGTCTTTAAAGGCACACCTCAACAGGATTTTTGGTATTAAAGATCTGGGTAAACTCAATTATTTCTTGGGCTTTGAAGTTACATATGTTGAGACTGGTCTTGTTCTTAGTCAGAAAAAATTTACACAGGATCTTCTTCATGATTCAGGCCTTCTTTCCTTCAAAAAGGTTGTCACCCCCTTACCATTAAATATCAAACTTCACTCTAATGACTCTCCTCTTCATCCTGATCCCACCAAATATAGATCTCTGATTGGCAAACTAAACTTTCTTACCAACACAAGACCCGACCTTTCCTTCTCTATCCAAACCTTAAGCCAGTTCATGCAAAACCCCACTGAAAACCATTTTCGAGCCTTAAATCACACTCTTAACTATGTTGCCGCTACCTCAGGTCAAGGCATTCTTCTTACAGCAAGCAATTTTCTCAAGCTCAAAGCATACTCCGATTCTGATTGGGGAGCCTGTATCGATACAAGAAGATCAGTCACAGGATATTTGATCCTTTTTGGTAACTCCCCTATTAGCTGGAAATCTAAGAAACAATGTACGGTCTCTAAATCCTCCTCTGAAGCCGAGTATCGCGCAATGGCAGCGGTTGCATCTGAAATCACTTGGATTGTTCGTCTATTGGAGGAATTTGGTTTGACAGATTTAAAACCCGTAACGCTTGAATGTGACAACAAGTCTGCTATACAAATGGCTCACAATCCAGTCCTTCACCACCGGACGAAACATATTGCCATAGATTGCCATTTTACCAGAGAAAAAATCATTGAAGGTCTCATTGAGCTCCAACACATTCCCACAAATGAACAACTTGCTGATGCTTTGACAAAAATTCTTCCTTCACATCAGCTACAATATCTACTGTCCAAGCTCGGTATGACAACTGCCACCCCAAGCTTGAGGGGGGATGATAAAGCAACTGCTCCTAATATTACTTAGCTCATTATTAGTTTACATGTATATATACAGAGCCTTAGTTTTAATACTGATTTTTTCCTTTGGCTCCTTCTGTCAGTTTTGTTATTTTAGACTCTTCTTTCTTGTTTCTTGGATATAAGGTCCCTATATAAGGACTTTATTTCTACCCTTGTACATTAATTCAAAATATGTTCATTCAATAATATTGCATACTTTTCATTTCTTCTCCAAACTAAACTTCTGTGTATTGCTTGCACCCAAAATATCAAATTGTTTCACATCCGTAACCCCAACTTTATTCAAGTGCTACCCATCCCATTTCCCAACCCTAACAAATGGTAATTTAATTTCCCAACCCATCCAATTTTATTCCTCAAGTTTTTCATGTTGCACATCTGGAATGCAAGCATTGAAAATTTCATGGAGATTTATAGTCAATCTGAAATTTGGGTGAGAAATTCCATCACATTTGTAGAAACTGATTTGCTACACGAGCTTCATCTTAGTGTGAATACACTTGAAGGATCAATTTTGTCCTCAAAACGTTCACCAAGTTCATCTACAAGTTTTCTACTACTTGCTTAGAGTTATCTAAAACGTGTAGGATATTAATCCTAGGAGATCTCACTATCTTTTACTCACATATGTTGTTGCCCAACAATAATCAAACAATTCCTTTTTTTAATGAAAGAAAAATACAAACAACTAAACAAGCCAAGATCTTGCCCAACAATAATAAATTTGATGAAGAAAAAATGAGGACCACAAACAATTAAATGTTACTTAAAAAAAGTTAGTGGAAAAAATATAAGGACGATAACTAATAAAAAATATTTTTATAAAATTAGTGAAAAGATGTGGAGACCATAAGAATTATAAAAATATTAAAATAAAGTTAATGAAAAATACGTGAGACCATAATCATTATGAAAATATTAAGATGAGGATGAAGACGGTTATTGTTGTCCAAATTTGTCATATGATTTGAAAGATTCTTAATGGAAAAAACAAATGAAACGCCAAAAATGGCAAATGGGAAATTGTTTAAAGAACGGAGTGAGTATATTATAAATTTGTCACTTTTTAGCTTGTGTGACAAACTTATGCAGCTAAGGATAGAGTAAACATGCGGTAAGTCAAGATTTCAATAACGAAACGCTGATATGGTAACGGGAGTGATGCATTTATCTTTACGTCTAAATATCGGTCAGAACCTAAAAATATTCCTTGATTCGGCCTAAAACGCGGTTTTGTTACACCATTAGAACGCAAGATATATATATCGATTTGTTATTTTTCAAAACCTTTACAGCACGGCTGACGCGATACCATACGACTTTGTTTTTACACTATATTGAAGTATACTGATTAGACACGTGATTAACTCTATAGGTTGTTAAGTGGATGGAAAATGTATGGCCTGTGAAGACTATTGGATTGACAGTACCATCTGCGTACCTAGACAAACGTATTGACTATGATGTTGATTATGGATTCAACCTCTACAAGCCCAATAATGAATCCTGCATCAACTGGTTAAACACTAAACAAATTGCTTCAGTTGTGTATGTTTCATTTGGCAGTACCATTAAAATTCGTGAAGAACAAATTAAACAAGTGGCAGAGGCTTTAAAACAGATCCCCACCAGCTTCTTGTGGGCATTAAGAGAATCTGAACAGGAAAAACTTCCCGACAATTTCCTCAAAGAAACATCAAACAAAGGTTTAGTGTTGTGTTGGTGCTCTCAATTGGAAGTACTTGCACATAAAGCAGTTGGTTGTTTTATCACTCATTGTGGTTGGAACTCGACAATTGAGGCATTAAGCTCTGGTGTGCCTATGTTAGTAATACCTCAACTTTTGGACCAACTCATTAATGCACATTTTATTGATCAAGTTTGGGGTGTTGGAATAAGACTTAAAGAAGACCAAAAACAAATCGTTACTTGTGAAGAAATTAAGGTTGGCCTTCAAGAAATCATGCATGGAGACAGAGCAATGAAGATAAGAGAAAATGCTGAAAAGTGGAAAGCCTTGACCAAAGAAGCAGTAGGTGATGGAGGCACTTCAGATAAACATATTGATGAAATCATTGATAAACTTACATTATCTTAAGCTTTTACTGAGTGCCGTTCCTGGCATTGTATGGGCCCTAGGCAAGCTGAAAGAAGTGGGCCTTGTCCGAAGGGTTGATTCTGAATTTAAATGGGTGTTTGGAAAAATAATAAAGATAGATCTTAGATATTATATTTAGCATTAAAAATGTAGATGTATTATATAATTCTTAAATGATAAAAGAACTACCCATAAATCACGAATTTTGAAGTATGTACTTCCATTAATTAATATTTTCTAATTTTTAAGGCCCCTTCCAACTATAGGCCCAAGGTAAATGCCTACTTTGCCTATGGTAAGGAACTGACCTGGTTTAACTCTCTATCTTAGTTAATTTCCTACATTCTTATTATCAATATAAAGCAGATATACCCATATTTATGGAACACAAGGACTACTTTTATGCATGCTCTAGGTGTCATCTAATGTGGTAATTTTATTGACCATCTTATGACAAAAGTCAACGGATTTATGTAAATCTATATTTAAAGCCCAACTAACTCCAAATTTTAACTTGATTAAATTATATATGTAATGAACCTATCGTCATCTAATTTGTAACAATATTTTCTTCTTAGAGGTGTTTGGTATGGAAATTTAAAATCTAATGGAAAGGAAAATGATAAACAAGAGTAAGGGTAAAGGTATGTGTTATAGTTTGATGTTGTTTGGTATGAAAAATATAAGGGAATCATAGAAAGGGAATTGGTTACTTGACATAAATTGGTGGTAACAAAGTAAGGGTATCCATTACCCTCAAGAAAGGGATTGGATTAACCCAATATCATACCAAACAAAATATATGGAGTAATGGTATTTGAATCCCTTACTTAGTATGAAAAATTCATACCAAACACCCCCTTAATGTTTAATCAAATTAATTGTTACAGACTCGAAGAAGTCTTGAGTCCTCATGAAATTAATACTTCTATACAAGGTCGTGAGCCTTTTTAAAATATATAGAGAAGTGAGTGAAGGTAAGTATATAAGCAAAACTAAACTTGTAACAAAATCGCTATTTGAGACAATGATTTTAAACCCAAATGAAACTATTTCTGCGAAGAAACTTGAATTGATGTCACTGCTTGAGAATCACCTGAGGAGGTAGTAGTGAGGAAACTGGATCGCCTTGTTGTAAATATCGAGCGGTTTCGTCTGTAGCTTATGCCTGCACACAAGTTAGCCTAACCCGGGATGTGATCTCCCGGAAGGGCACTCTGACGCTCAAGTCAGATAACGGAAATAATAATAATATGATCGACAAATGAGAATTAGAGATTCGGGATTATAAGGGTTTTGAAGGATGATGATTTTAGATGAATAGGGAGATCACGGAATTTGTGTATAGGTGTAGTGCAATTAATCAGTGTGAGATTGCTTGGTTAGATGATAAATAAATCAGAAGTTCCCCTTTTTATACTTGAAGAATGAGTATTTTTAGGAGATAGTGGGATCATGGGATAATGGGAGATCATGGGATGATGGTGGCTATTTTTAGAATGTAGGCAGTTATTTACTTGGAGATCAAGCAAGGTAGTTTAAGGAATCAGGAATTCAAGGTCAACAAATAATAAAGAGGGGAACTTCTGATTTATTTATCATCTAACCAAGCAATCTCACACTGATTAATTGCACTACACCTATACACAAATTCCGTGATCTCCCTATTCATCTAAAATCATCATCCTTCAAAACCCTTATAATCCCGAATCTCTAATTTTCATTTGTCGATCATATTATTATTATTTCCGTTATCTAACTTGAGCGTCGGAGTGCCCTTCCGGGAGATCACATCCCGGGTTAGGCTAACTTGTGTGCAGGCATAAGCTACAGACGAAACCGCTCGATATTTACAACAAGGCGATCCAGTTTCCTCACTACTACCTCCTCAGGTGATTCTCAAGCAGTGACATCAATTCAAGTTTCTTCGCAGAAACAGTTTGGCGCCGTCTGTGGGGACTCGATCAAAAGGTCATGGCTCCCAAAAAGAATACTACACTGGGAAGTTATGTTTTAGGTCAGCAGAGGGAAAAACGTAGTTTAATACAGAGTTTTCGCAAAATACGAAAAACGCTATCTAAGACAACGTTTATTTACTAGGTTTTTGCTTTAGTACTACAATATAATTTGCTTTTAGTGGGATATATTTAGGGACATTTAATTTAAATGTCGCTATTTCGAATATCTTATAGTGTATATAGAGGATTTAGTTCATCTATTAGAACATTTAGCAGCATATTTAAAAGTCACACTAAAGCTTTTAGCGACATAGGATCTAGTGACATTTCTCACAAATGCTACTATAGACTATAGTGACAATTATATATGCCACTAAAGACCACAATTAAGTGTTGCTAAATCACTTTATTGTGTAACTTAAAAAAAACCAATAATTATTATACTAAAAATAAGAATCAGTGGCATTTTAATAAACGATTATACGGTTTTATGATCCAAAAACAAGAAAGTGATCTGAATTATAAGTAGAATCATAAGTTGGTATAATCTTATGTGTAACACCCTGATATTTTCCCCGATAAATTTAATAGTTTACTAGTAAAATTATTAGTAATTATTTTAGAGGAGTGTAATTTTATTGGGCTAGACTATGAAATCTTATCTCTTTAAAGCAATTAAGATCATTTAAGCCCAAACTTCTTATAAACATTTTGAGCCCAAACTTATTGTCTTTAACCTATCCTTATTTTCAAAAAAAAAAGGAGGGAATTCCTAGGGATGGTCGACCCTTAGGGGTAGGGATGGTCACGGGTCTAGGACCCTGTAGGACCTGCCCCAGACACGCCCCTTTTTTAAGGGTCTGGGTCTTATTTTTTGAGACCCTTCGGATCCGGGTCGGATCTGGATCTAAAAAATAATTGGCGAATCCGGGTCCGGGTCCAATATTCGGACCCTATACCCGCCCCTTGGACCCTTATAAATATTACATTGTCCATTTTTATTTGTCTTCTTCGTATGAATTCCGCACCCAACTCTTATTTTTCATATAATCATAATATATATGAATAATATATATATTACATGCTAAGTGCTAACCCAATTACCCTTATTTCATGGACTCTAACTAGTGTTTATAATATAATTTAAGCGTATATGGCTGACGCTATGCGAGTTTAGATGTTAAATTAGTATTAAATATTTGTAAAATATGATAATAACTCTCTTACAAACATACGAAAAATATAATGACTTTCTTTAGACCCACTAAGGACCCATTAAGGACCCTAGACCCATCAGATTCGGAGGGTCTGGGTCCGGGTCTGAAAATTTTGGACCCTTAGGGTCCGGATCCGGGTCTGGATCATCTTAAAAAATTTAAAGGGGTCCGGGTTCGGATCTGGTTGGATTCGCTCCAGACCCGCCCCATGAGCATTCCTACTTAGGGGTTTTGTGGAGGAATTTTGTAACTCCCATTTTGGGTGAATTAAGAGTTAAGGCAATAAATCATTTTTTTAAAGGAAAATTTACCCAGAATAATCCAAACTATTATCTATTATCCTACAATAATCCCAACTATCAGTTAACCATGAATAACCCCATCTATTCTAACATTTTACCTGGAGTGTTGTTGAATCATTTCTTACCTGTTGGACTGGTTACTAGCTGTTACTTAGTCTCCCTTATAACCCAGCTTCATCTTCTTCTTCTTCTAATACCTCTCTCCTCCATTAAAATACATATCCAAGCACTAGTGGAAAAAAACTTATTGGTTGCGGTTTTTTTTAGGGGTATTGGTTGCGGTTTTGTCTCGCAGCCCTTGGAGTAGCAGCAAATAAGATAAAGTTATTGGCTGCGGACATAATGTCCGTAGCCAATACTTGGGAAGCAAGAACAAGAGAAAATTAAGAACATCATAAAATAATCTAGATCTGAAATTAAGAACATCATGCAAGAACATCAAACAAAAACCAAATTTCAAGATCTGAAATTTCAAACAAGGGAAAATTACAAAAAACGAAAATAAATCTAACAAAAACGAAAATAAATCTAACAACAAATAAATCTAACAATTTTAGTATACATATTAAATCTAGATCAAAGTCTCTACAACCCAGAAAAAACGAAAAAAACAAAAAAGTTACAAAAAAAAAAACGAAAAAAATAAAAAAAGAAAAATATTACAAAAAAATTACAAAAAAAACGAAAAAAAGTTACAAACGAAGAATCATCTTCATCTCCCAAATCTGGTAGGCTTCGAAATTAGTTCCAAATTATATGAACATCTCCTTTTTCTCTGAGATGAAGACGAGATCTGAGGTGAAATTGAAAAATGAGTATGCTTTAGATGGAAGTTCTGTTCTTGAAGGTGCAAGATCTGATGCTTCAAAATGAATAAAGGAATTCAGACTTTACAAGGAATTCAGACTAGTGGAAGTTAGGAAGAGGCGTTTACAAGTTGATGAAGTAATTAAACCCTTAAAATCGAAGGATTTTTTTTCCAGACTTAATTTACAAGGGAAGAAGGAAGGATTATTTAAGATCTGAAATTAAAGTGTTTATGAGGTTGAACCCTTAAAACGACGCCTCACCCTTATAAACGAGTTAGGGTTTTTTCCATGGGCTTGGGCTTAAATTTTTTGTCAAATTGGACATTGGTTGCGGGCAGAATAACAATCGCAGCCTTTAACATTTTTTTCTCATATTGGCTGCGGACATGTCTTAAAATCGCAGCCAATGTTGAATTTTTTTTACATAATTTAAATTGATCACATTGGCTGCGTATGACCTAAAACCGCAGCCAATAACGCGCAGCCAATAACGTTTTTTCCACTAGTGAAGTTTTCCAATGAATTCGAAAAAAGCAGTACTCTTCTCTAATTAATTTTTTTTTCCATCTATCTAATGCTAACCACATCTCAATCTTCAACATCAAGAAGTTCAATTGCAAGGAATGCCCTAAATGTGAACATGGTGTTCTAGCAAAATTGCAAACGGTGAGAAAAGGTTCTAGAGTTCGGCATCGATTTTATGGTTGTGGTCTTTGGCCTATAAGTTATAATGTAGTTTAGCTAATTTTAATTTATTGTGGTAAAGTAATTTAGTTTAGCTAATTTTGATTGTATTTTTTTCTAGGACTTAAATTGCAATATTAAGAAAACTTACCATTAATTGCTATATAATGAAGGTCGAAAATCAATAAGTTGCTTCGAAGATTGATGAAGAAAAGACCAAGCTTTGTTGAAGATTGGAGGTCTGCGAAATGTTTAATGGCTACTGGAATAGGAAGGACCAAGCTTCAAGAAAAGGACCTAGCTTTGGGATTATTAATCATTTTAAAAAAAGAAAAAAAATTTAACTTAATTCTTTTAGAGTCGATTACAAGTCAACTAATACCACTACGGGTAAAACGATACAATACATAGGATTATTCATGGTAAACTTAGTAGATTTACTAGTAACCCGGGCCCCCATCATTGGATGGCGATAAGAAATATAGTATTAAGATACTTATTGCGTACCAAGGATTATGATATTGCGTATAGCAGAGAACCTCTTATTTTAGAAGGTTATTCTGATGCTAGTTGGATCACTAATGAAGAGATGGGTGTTTGTTTATGGGGGAGGTGCCGTTTCTTGGTCCTCTAAGAAACAAACATGCATAGCTGATTCTACTATGTCAGCTGAGTTTATAGCTCTTGCTCCAGCAGCTAGTGAAGCGGAATAGTTAAGGAATCTCATGTTTGAGATACCTTTGTTATCTATGCCAATTTCACCGGTGGCAATTCATGCGGATTGCATGACTGCTTTAGGTAGAGCTTATAGTCAAGTATATAAATGTAAGTCTCGTCATATTTCCCTGAGGCATAACCTAGTTCAACGACTTATCATTAACGGGGTCATAACTTTTGACATTGTGAACACTAAGTTCAATGTGGCGGATTCGTTTACGAAAGCCATGAATAGAGATTCGATTGAAAAAGCTTCAGTTGAAATCCGTTTATGTCAATAATATCATTTGGGAGGCCCAATTCACGCATGAGTAACATCGTGTTTGAATTCAATGTGGTAAAGTCCTCTTGATTTTTGTAAAGCAACACGATTAATGACCCATCGTTGCTTTGTACCGTGATGAAACAAGGTGGTCGTCTTTGAAAGTTCTCAAGATCAAGGGTTGAAGAGCTCTTGGTGTTATATCCTTGTCACGGGGATATGTCTTTATACGTATTGAGAACCTACCTATATAAGTTTGAAGTGTGGCCGCTTCAAGTAGTCAAGATTGGCATAATGGCTATGATAAACTTATGAATAAGATATGGACACTGCCTTATAATGTGTCAGGTTAATAACTTTGTGTTATTTGTTTTATGTGTACTTCATCTTCAAGTAGTTGGAAGGGTCATTTGATTCAATTCCTTATGGAAATCAATTTTGGCTCGATCACTTGTTAAGTGTGTTGTACTAGGCGTTAATTCAATCCGAAGGGATATTAGCGTTCATGCATGAAGTGTATTATGAGTTTTGGTTAATGAGAGGCTTATTATACCCAAAATGGGGGAGGATTGTTGAACATTTAGTGTCTAATAATCCTGTAATCTATAATCATTAAGTACTACTAAAGTAGTGGGACAATATGCATTAAATTACGTGGTCAAAAAGGGGTTCAAAATAAATGACAAAACAAAAGTTGGAAAACTGAGTCAGCAAGTAAAGCCGACTCGGCTTTCCATGGGTGGAACATAAAGCCGACTCGGCTTTATGTACTGGAAAGTCCCATTTGTCTAGCAGGAAAAGCCGACTCGGCTTTCCTGGATTTTGAACAAAAGTAGAGTCAGCTTTTTGTTCTGGAAGTGACCGTTGGTCATTTATTCCCGTTTTCCTTGTAGTTAATGCCTTGGATTCCTTTCTTAATGCTCTTGATCTCTGGAGTTACAAGGAGTATTATGCTAATAATGCTCATGAATGTCTTGGTTAATGACATTGAATTACATGATCATGAATTTGATCATTATGGTGATTTAATGGCCATGGCTCCTCTACTATACTCTTGTAGTATAAATAGAGACATTTGGCATTGAGTTCCTCTCAACAACCCCATTTTGTTGAGGGGTGTCTGAACAACTTCTGTAATGAAAAATGCCTTTGGTCTGTAGTAAACTTTTCATAGCACCTGCAATAAGATCTTTGGCATTGTCTGACCTAACAGATTTCACTTTCAAGTTAAATTGAGTTTCCACATAATTGCAAAAGGAAGCAAATATAGCCACAGAATCAGTCTTATATTTGATGAGATGTACCCAAGTAAAACGACTGAAATCATCAACTATAGTCAAGAATTGATTACAACCAGTGTGAGTGCTCACTGTGTAAGGTCCCCAGACATCAATATGGAGCAACTCAAAAGGAGAAGTAGTGTTAATAGAACTATGTGGAAAAGATTTCCTATGTTGCTTAGCTGCAGGACATATTTGACAAAAATTATCTATAACACACTTATTGATATAATAAGTAGGCTTAATTAATTTCAGTTGTTTGAAGGACATATGGCCAAGTCTAAGGTGCCATAATTTGGCCTCATTTATGGCAGTGAAGCATGTCTTCTCATCAACGTGTGGTTGTGGGATGCATATGTCATCAACAGTGTATAAACCTGAGTCCAGCTTACCAAGAAGCATTGAAGATGCTTTCTGAGAAAGTGCCTGAATGAAACAACTGTCATGAGTGAAATAAACTCTAGAATTCATGTCTTTGCACAGCTGACGCACAGAAATGAGGTTAAATTTGAATTCAGGAACATGTAAAACATTAGAAAGAATAATATTGGCATTTAACTGGACAGAACCAACATGTTGTATCAAGACCTTATTGCCATCAGGTATAGTTATGTGATTGTTAGGCATATTAGCAACTTGATAATCAACAAACCAACTGAGGTCAGAGCAAACATGATCACTAGCACCACTGTCAAGTATCCACTTCTGATTTAGGCAAGAAATTAGACAGAAAGTACCTGTCATTAAAGCCGTAGAATCTGAATCATGTGCAAGGTCATCCTGGTCAGTAAGCACTGCAGCAGCCTTCTTGTCTTTGAAGGTCTTGAAACCAGGAGGATAACCATGGATGGCAAAGCATCAATCTATGGAATGACCTGGAACCTTACAATGAGTGCAATAATACTTGCTGCCTGGTTTGTCTGTACGTTCTGTTCTCTTAGTGCCACTAAGATGGTAGGGCTTGTGACTGCCAGGATGATGTGAGGATGTGCCTGACTTAGTATTTCTGTCTCCAGTATACTGATAGGATCTTTTTTCAGAAAAGAATGCTAAGGACTCATTGTGAGAGGCATTTTGTGTAACCTCTTTGTGTCTTTCCTCTTGAGCAAAAATACGATATGCTTCAGAAACCTTAGGAAGTGGAGTCAGCATGAGAAGATTACCTCTAATTGTGGCAAACTGTTCAGATAATTTCATCATGAACTGCAAAAGTTGTTTCTCCTGTTCTCTCTTGAGTACACGCTGTGTCAACTTGCAGGTGCAGTTATTGCAGGTACAATAAGGTATAGGATGAGCTTCATTTAACCTATCCCATAATGTGCGAATTTCAGTGTAACATTCTGAAACAGACTGAGTATGTTGTGAAATTAGGGCTAGCTTTTGCTCCAAGGAATAAATTTGTGCCATGGAAGCATATCCAAACCGTTCTTCAAGGTCTTTCCATACATCTGTTGCTGTCTTGAGATACAAAACGCTCTTGGCAATAACAAGATCAAGATTCACAAGAATCCAGGTTAGAACAAGATCATTACACCTTTCCCAAGCAGCACATTCCACTGAGTCTTCTAGTTTAGGTATGGAGCCATTGATAAACCCTAGCTTATTCTTAGCTGAGAAATTAAGCATCATTGCCCTCTTCCAATCATGAAATCCTTCACCATTGAATTTAGTTGAAACAACTTGTGTTGTATGTTCATCTGAGGGATGAATATAGTACTTACTTGCTGGATCTTGATTCAAAGGCAAACTGATTTTGCTAAAGCTTTCCATATGAAATCGTTTTCAGAGAATTAATCAGAAGTTTTTGCTAAAAAACAATTTGTGAGAAAAAAAAATTGATGAATCTGAGGAAGTAGGTCAGAATCAAAACGGTGAAATGCACAACGATGAATCAAACAGAAAAGAAAGTATTTAAAGAAAATGATGCGAATTAGAGAAAAATCAGAAGTGCTCTGATACCATGTTAAGATCAGAGATTAAGAGTAATTGAGAGAATATGATTTCAGAGAAAACATTCAATTCAGATTCATTAGATTTTGCAGAGAATTACAAAGGTTCTTGTGATATTACAAGGGTATATATAAGAAAGTAAAATGCAAGAAGAATAAGTTTACAATGGTTACGTTCTGTTGTAACAAACTCTTGTTCTGTTATAACTAACTATGGGCCTAATAATAAACTCCAAGATGCTGCAAATAACAAGCTGCTAGCCTTGTATTAACTTGGATGCTGATGTGTATAAGAATGCTGCTGGAGGCCAATATGAACAGAAGCCTTGTATGCAAATTAAACATGTTGTTGATTGAGCAATCATGATGTATTGTCCATAGTACAATCTGACTGCAGCTTGGGAGCAGTCCTTTCTTCATCATTCTGTGGGTGCAGAAGAGCATCAGTATTATGATATCCAACAACTTGAATTCTGAAATTCTATTCTACTTCTCATTTGTTTTTGCTTTTCAAGAGAGTAATTAACTCTTGTTTTTGCTTTCCAATTCTTATAATTCCAAAACACAAGTTGTTAAGTGATATACTCTAAGTACTAAGAGTATATTGTAGTTGTTTGTACGTATCTCGTTGTGAACTTCCGTTCATCAACCCAAGTAACTTTGTGGGGGAAACATCACAAAAGGAAAGTGAGCACAGCTGCACACGCCTACAACTTGTATAAAGTTTCCGGGTAACGGTCGTCGTAACAAACGTATCTTCAAAGTTTTATTTAGCATTATTATTGTAATTTACTTTTTGCCATCATCAAAGGGGTTTATACTAATTCCCAATTGTAATTTGTATTTACATTATATACATTTCGTAATACCTCCAACTCAACCAAGTTGTCCCATTTGGGTTGAGCACGATTTTTAAGAGTGGAATAGCGGGGTATTTTAATTGATTAAATTAATTGTAAATGTGGTAATTGGATATTGGGAGTAGTAAAAGTGGGGGTAGTTGGGTATTTTAATTGTTTAAATTAATTGTAAAGGTAGTATAATTAGGTATTAGGAGTAGTAAAAGTGGGGGTACTTAGATAAAAAAATTATTGCCAAAAATAAAAATGGGACAACTTTAGTGAATTGCCCATAAAAGGAAATGGGACAACTTAGTTGACTTGGAGGGAGTATTATTAAGAAATAAAGTTTAATTAAATATCAAACTTTTCGTATTAAATTACTAATAAATTTAGGCGAGAAAACGTGATATATAAAAGTGACATGTGGCATATTCTTTTATTGTTTTAGTAGAATGTATGATTATTAAGAAATAAAATTTAATTAAAAATCAAACTTTCATATTATTACTTATAAATTTAGGCGGGAAAACGTGATATGTAAAAGCAGGGGCGGATCTAGAAAAAAATCAAATGATGTCGATAACGATAATATTAAAAAAAATTAATTATCTGTACCCTTTTTGAACCTAAACTTAGCTCAATCCCAAAACCAACTCAACTTTCATCTCAAAATAATTTTCCAAAAAAACATCCCTTTTTTCTACTTAAATTACCCATTTTACACAACAAAATTTATTTAGGAATTTCTAAGAGGTAGAAATTATACTCTAAATATTGTGTTTTTCATGAAAAGGAATAATATTGGTTGTTGATGATGATAATGTTGATTAATAGAATAAAAAAAACTCTTATTTATATTGTTATTGATCAACATAAACATGTTTGTGGGTAAATATGAAGGATTAAGAAGCACATAAAGAAATAGTAGTGGGGAGGGAACTCACTGCCAGGGGGAAAAATGGGCGTGTGTGATGCAAATCATCAGTAATGGGTTATTGAAAAAAATAAGAGTATGTTTGTTGAATCAAGCCCGAAATCTCATGTCGATGAGAGTGAGTTTGATCACTTGGTAGCTTATGCATTATCTTGCATTGAGGAAGATAATGTGAGGGCAAAGAGATGTGATAACTTGATATTTGGGTCACTTGGTGAAGTGATCAAGATTGGAGATATCATGCGCTTTGATGAAAGCAAAAGGAGTAACTTTGGGTCATTACATAATGTAATGAATGATGATGGGGTGAGGAGTATGATGGAAATTGATGATGGTGGCTTGATGGAAAGCAAGGCAGCAGCTTTTGGTGATGGCTCGAGCATGTCGATCACATGGGCACAGTCGAGCAGCAATGAAAGACGCAGGCAGAATGTTCTGAGGAGCCGCTCGAGTGGGTCGAGCAGGCCCGCTCGCCCGAGCGGATGTGCTGCTGCAGCTTTCTGACCTTTCTGTCCTTTTTGCCGAGTTTCATGTTTTTGCTTGTTTTGCTTGGGCTTCAAGCACCCATTGTACTAGCTTATTCTAGAAGGTTCTAGGGTGTCCTAAGGCCTATAAAAGAGGTCTTTTAACATCATAGAATTAGTGTGAGGCAAAACAAGTGAGTTTAACTTTGTTGAGAGTTTTTATCTTACTTTGTTTTGTAATTGTTAGAAAGGCTTTGGTAAGGTGTTGATCAAAGTCTTTAGTGTGTAATCATTAGTGTATTGTTGAATATATTAATGAAAAGAAGCTTTTGTTGAGGGGGAGGTATCCTAAGATACCTCATAATCTTTGTGTTGTGTCCATTTCCATATTGCTCTGTTTTTGTTCTTCATTTACACCATTAATCTCTTCTTGTTTCTAACCCAAAATACTTAGCCCATTCACAACAATTGGTATCAGAGCTTTAGGGGAGATTCTTGGGTTGTTTTGTGGGTGAAAGTTAGAGTCTTGGTAAGGGAAACAAGATGGGAGATGGTACCAAGTTCAACATTCCATTGTTTGATGGAAAAATGAATTTTTCGGCTTGGAAGAGCACCGTGGTGGATTTATTGGTGCAACAAGGGATTGATGAGGCTCTTTCAAAGACTAAGCCCTCATACCTTGATGAAGGAAAGTGGATGGCAATGAAGAAGAAGGCGGTGAGTTCTATCCGACTTGTCATTGCTCTAGAGATCAAGTATAATTACTTGGATGAAACCGACCCCGGAGAGTTGTTGGAGAAGCTTCAAGCCGTCTATGCTTCGAAGTCTTTGACCAACAAGCTATGCTTGAGATGGGAGTTGTATCAACTCATGAAGGAGGAAGATACAAGCATGCAAGACCACATCAACACATTCAATCAATTAGTGTGTCAATTGTTGAATGCGGATGAGAAGCTTTCGGACATGGAGAAAGCACTATTACTCTTGGCTTCTCTTCCTAAGAGCTACAAAAATGTGGTTCAAGCCTTGCTTCTTGGGAGGGACACAATCACTTTCGATCAAGCCTTAGCCGCTTTGAGAGAAAATGATAGGTTCATGGTGAGGCATGGTGAGGGAGATGAGAAGAAGGGTCATGGTGAGGCTCTATTTGGGGAAAGCTCAAGAGGTAGGTCTAAGGAGAATTTTCAAGCTAAGGGGAAGGGTCAAGGGAAGAATGATTATAGTAACAAGGAGTGTTACTATTGCAAGAAGAAAGGGCACATACAATCTATGTGCAAGGAGATGAAGGAGGATCTCAAGAGGGGAAAAGAGTTGAGGAATGGAAGAAAAGATGAGAATAGTGGGAGTGCAAACATAGGGCTTCTTGATGAAGAAGAATATGAGGGGGCTTTTCTAGTGGAAGATAGAGAACCTCATAAGAGTGAGTGGTTGATTGACTCCGGTGCATCTTTTCATGTGTGTTGTGAGAAAAAGAAGTTTTCTAAGATTAGGTATCTTGATGGAGGACTTGTGTCTTTGCCTAATGATGAGAAGGTAAAGATAGAAGGTGTTGGTGAAGTAGAGATTGAGACACATGATGGTGTCAAGAGAGTTTTAGGTGGTGTGAGATTTGTGCCTAAGCTTGATTGTAATCTCATATCACTAGGAAGAATGGAGACCAAGGGATGTACTTTTGAATCCAAAGGGGGGTTGATGAAAGTCATCAAGGATGGTCAAGTGGTTATGTTGGGAAGGAAGACTAGAAACAACTTGTATGTGTTACAAGTGGGTGGTGGTTGTCAAGGCCACAAGAATGAGAGCAAGTCACCTAAGAAGGGGTTACTTGGAGTTGTTAAGAGATTTGGGCTTGAGGGGGAGATTGTTGAATCAAGCCCGAAATCTCATGTCGATGAGAGTGAGTTTGATCACTTGGTAGCTTATGCATTATCTTGCATTGAGGAAGATAATGTGAGGGCAAAGAGATGTGATAACTTGATATTTGGGTCACTTGGTGAAGTGATCAAGATTGGAGATATCATGCGCTTTGATGAAAGCAAAAGGAGTAACTTTGGGTCATTACATAATGTAATGAATGATGATGGGGTGAGGAGTATGATGGAAATTGATGATGGTGGCTTGATGGAAAGCAAGGCAGCAGCTTTTGGTGATGGCTCGAGCATGTCGAGCACATGGGCACAGTCGAGCAGCAATGAAAGACGCAGGCAGAATGTTCTGAGGAGCCGCTCGAGTGGGTCGAGCAGGCCCGCTCGCCCGAGCGGATGTGCTGCTGCAGCTTTCTGACCTTTCTGTCCTTTTTGCCGAGTTTCATGTTTTTGCTTGTTTTGCTTGGGCTTCAAGCACCCATTGTACTAGCTTATTCTAGAAGGTTCTAGGGTGTCCTAAGGCCTATAAAAGAGGTCTTTTAACATCATAGAATTAGTGTGAGGCAAAACAAGTGAGTTTAACTTTGTTGAGAGTTTTTATCTTACTTTGTTTTGTAATTGTTAGAAAGGCTTTGGTAAGGTGTTAATCAAAGTCTTTAGTGTGTAATCATTAGTGTATTGTTGAATATATTAATGAAAAGAAGCTTTTGTTGAGGGGGAGGTATCCTAAGATACCTCATAATCTTTGTGTTGTGTCCATTTCCATATTGCTCTGTTTTTGTTCTTCATTTACACCATTAATCTCTTCTTGTTTCTAACCCAAAATACTTAGCCCATTCACAACAATGTTGTTAGGAAGTGTTGAACCTGGGCTGATGCTGTCAATTGCTCAAACTCATACCAACTGAGACAGATCCACAATCAATATACAAAGGGAAATGGTTATGTATATATGTCAAATGCTGTCAAGTGACAGCATTGACTACAATTGGATCCGCCCCTGTGTAAAAGTGACATGTGACATATTCTTTTATTGTTTTAGTAGAATGTATGATTAAGAAGTCCTCTTACTAGTTTTGGCCCTTGATGGAAACTTTTACATAGTATCTATGCTTAGATGTCCAAAGCTTTAGTGCTAGAGTTTTGATTATAGCAATGCATGCTAACCAAGAAATCCTATTTTCCTTAAAAAAAATTAGCTCAAAGCAAAAGTACTTACAATCTATCTCATGCTGGCGACGTGAAGTTGAGGCTTTAAAGGGTTTTGCTTGATGGTGTAATTAATGTAAGTCAAAAACTAAAGGTGTATTACTCTAATACTGCCACAAGTTGAAAAACTTAAGGCTTTAATTGGTTTTTTGGAATAGGTGTTAATAGGGTGTAGGGAACTTTTTAGCTAACGTATAACATACAAAAAAGTTAAAGGATAGTAAAAAAAAAAAAAAAACATAGAGCATTAGAAATCCTTATTAGCATAGGTACTTTTGAGCGTAGAATTCCTTATACATTCCTTAATTTGTCCCGGCCAATTTATTTTTGTCTATAGTTTCCACATTAATTTTCCTAATTTTTTACTTCTTAAAGACTAATAAAAAAAAACCTAGTAAAATAATTTTTTAGTGTTTGATAAACAGCACAATTTGTAAAAATCCACTATACTCCTTTAAACTCTCCCTATTGGAGTACAATTTCATAAGAATCTTAGAGCAATCCTTTAAACCTAAATTTGATAATGACTAAATGCATACAATTTCTTAAGTATCTTGATTGAGTCAACCATGAAATTAGAAGTAAAACAAACTATTACTACTGCTAGAGAAAATCAAAGATATAATCAACCACTTACTAGGGGGATCCAAATGAAAAACGACCCAATTACTACTATACAATTATAAAACAAAAACATTATTTGAAAAGTGAATTTTGATATTAAACCCTAGTAGTTGTTGTATGGTTTGCACTCGCATACAATTTATCAAACCAACAAAATGTAATACTAGTATGCATAACTGTTATAGTTCCACGCTTCAAAATTTTAAATAATTCATTAAAAATCCGCTTTTTAATCCTTCCTCTAACTGGTGGAATTCGGTGTAATTTCTTGTTTTCAGCTAACATTCGTTGCTGAAATCTGAGCCTCTTAACTCGACTTGTTTCAATGGATTCCATATAATATGCTTGTAAAAGCTCAAAATGAGAGAAAACAGTATACCTTGTTGCATGGAAAGTAGAAATTAGGTGTGTGACGCTTGCCATGCATCAAATTTTTTATTTTGAAAAAAAATCGATGTAGGGATGTTGAAGAAAAATAATGACTATATTATTTATAGGATAACAAAATAAAGGATGTAGGTTTTGTAAGGGTGGTAGGGTATATATGGGTGATAGTGAAATAATGTTAGGAAACTTCCTATGTGATCAGTTTTGTTTGCCAATAGGAAATTTCCTCTTACATCATTATATATGTATGCATCTCTTTATTCCACTTTTAGTATGACTTAAGCTTTACTTTGCCTTCAAATCATAAAAACAATTTGGACTATCTCATCATCGTGTACAAAAAGTGTGAGTCAAAAATTTGGTTCAATACTCCAATCTTTACTTTTTGTTTATTGTCAATGAACCTTTTAGAAAACTAAATGAAATTGCTGTTACTTTCCAAACTTATGAAGTTGATCATTGCATATATAAATAATTTTGTCTTTAGATACATATACCATCAAATAGGGGTGTTCAAAAATCCGACCCGCTGACCAACACCCAAAACCCGTTATAATCTTTATCATCAAGTCGAAATTTTCACGTTAAAATATTATAAAAAAATTAATAATAGTCGTAAGTTTTTTTTCCTGTTTTCTTCAAAGTAAAATACCCTTTTAATAAGTGCCAAAGAGAAATTGAGTATTTTAAAAATTGTGAATTTTTTTATAATAATTAAAAATCAAATCAAAAAAATTAGATGAGACTTATCATGTAAGGATGGGATATGTTGGATTATTATAAACTAGTTGCAAAGAGAAATTGAGTATTTAGCTTCTTGAAGGGTCCATTGGCAACAAAATGCAAACAAATGGATTATTAAAAAAATTCAAATGGTGGATTATTGGCAGGTAATGGTAAATAAGTTGAATTATTAAAGAGAAGAAAAAGATAAAAGTATAGAAGATGATTTTCTAAAGAGCCCATTGACAACAAATTAAATGCAAAAATTGGTCATTACAAAATTTTCAAAAGGTGGAATTATTTACAGGTGATTGAAAATAAGTTGGATTATTCACAACAAATTTTCCTTTATGTTATGAATTGTGTGACTTGAGTACACCAAATTAATCTTGTGAATTAGTGTTAGAATCCAATGGGATGTTAAATGGGTGCATTAAGATGGTGTCTTAATGTGTATGTGATTGAATGTGGTGTTTAAGTGTGGAGTTATGGGCACTTAATTTGATGATGACACTTAAACATAGATATTAAGAGGTGAAATGAATGGATTTAATGTTGGTGAAGGTAAACAGTCTACAAGTTGCTGAGTATGCTCGAACAAGGCCCTCCTTAAAGCTATTTATGAATTATGCCTCGAAAGAGCGTTGAGATCAGTAGCTTCATCAAGAAGCAGCTCGAACGAGCGTGATAATGCTCGAACAAGCCAGCTACACGTACCAAAACAGCAGCCTGGGATCCACTTGGTCTTTTCATTTTCTTAAGATGATTATTATGCTGTTACAAGTTTTTATTTCTTGGCATTAAGTCTTAATATTTATTATGTGTAATATTTTAGTCCTATAAATAGTGATATCATAAGCAAGCCTAAAACACATCCACAAAATCCCACTAAATACCACAAGCCAAACACTTAGCCTAATTTCTCAAATTATAATAATATAAGAGATACTGCACCGGAGGATGTAGCCAAAATTTGGTGAACCTCGTAAATATTTTGTGTCGTTTTATTATTGCATTTTATCTCTTACAAACATGGTGCAAAAATGCGGTCGCGGATCACGGGAACGGAAAAAATTCGGTTATCGCGGAACGGGTCGCGATTGCTATGCCAAAATTTGAATCTTTTTAATTTGCTTTTGAATTGATTTTTTTAGTAATGTATATTTAAATTTTTTAGACATTTATCTCAAAATTATAATTGGAATTTGTAATTGCATTGTAAAAACATTATATATATGATAAAATGTTAGATAAATCAAATAGCACTGGAGATTGATCTAATTGCTTTTATGTTCCATTTAATTGGAGTTCTATTCTTATCAAGATAAAATGTTAACTCTAATAACTTAATATAATAACGTAATCTGAAAAATTATACTACTATATTATAAACAACTAAACATTTAAATAATTATTTAACACAATTTCATATCCATTAATTAATATTACAATTTTATTTATGAAGATTAAGTGGCAACAAACTACTTTTCATCAATACCAAAATGAACGACGTGGAGGTTCTGGATGCCTATTTTCATAATTTGCATAATAATGAGCTCTCTGATGGCTGTTAAACAAGATTGTACCTGCATCATCCATCCATGATTGTTCATTTTGACTTGAGCTAGAACTACCTCCATATATGGTAGAGTTGTGATAATGTACCCCACCATAATTTAAAGTCCCATGGTTATAAATTTGGACATTTTCAGGATTTCTGGGGTTCAAGTTGTCAGTGAAAAAACCATATTCATTTTCAGATCCTAATTGGTACGATGAATGTTCTTGATAAAAATCTGTAGGCCTAGAGTACGGTGTACCCCAGGAAGATTCGACATTTGACCCTTGTGATTCAGATGACATCCATTGTCTAGAAAATTCATTCAGTGAATTATAATCATTAACGAAATCATGTGAATATCGCGCCGGCGGTCTCCTAATCCGTCCTTTAGATGTATGATGATCTTGTTCTTCTCCAATTGCTGGTTGGGTTTGAAATCCACCACTTTGTTGCTCACAAGGATTAGACACCTCATAGTAATTGTATCCACCTCCATGATCAACATCATCATTACCAGCATCACCACCATCATCTTCACCTGCATCATCGCTACCATCATCACCATGGTCACTACTTGGAGGTGATAACGCATATTGCCTCTGCTGACTGGACTCACCTGTTTGTGGATGATTAATTGCAGGAGTATTTTGTTGATTATCACCATGAACACCATCATTATCATCATCGTCAAGATTTAACCAGGATAAATCATCTCCACTAATGACAGGAGCCTCTCTTTCCTCCAACCAATCATCTAGCGGATCATCTTCTTCAAATATGTAATCCAAATTGATTGGATCAAAGCTACTATTAATCTCATCATTTCCCCGCCTCTTTAAATTTCTCAACTTCAATTTCATATTGTATCGGACATATATGATCACATGAAGCCTTTTGTATTTAAGACGATTTCTAACCTTTGTATGGACAAGACTCCACATACTCCAATTTCTTTCACAATTTAATGATGAAGTTGTTTGGCTTAGTACTTTTACAGCAATTTTTTGAAGCTCAGGGGCACTTTCACCATAATTTTTTTTGTCAAGTGAGTTGTATTATATACCCAAAAGGACAAAAAGAATACAGACGCTCAGACAGGAAATTAACTCCCCCGAAGCCACCAAAAACACCAGCACTCTATACAAAAACAGAGAGCGCCAGCCCAAAACCACAAAAACTACCTACTTAGTTACAAGCATATCATTCATTCTACTATTTGTCCTTCCAGCTAATCTAAAGACTATACAATCTATAACCTCCTCAAGCCTTAAGGAATAGTTATCAAAAATCTTCCTGTTGCGATTCATCCATATGTTATAAATCATTTTAGTCCAAAGTCCAACTATGAGCTTAGCACGATCAGTCTTCTTTTTGTTTATTTTGCTCATGCTCTGAATCTCTGTGTGGAAAGTAGTGTCCTCCAGGTTCCACCTGAGGAAGCTGAAAACTCTGGCTCTGATTTTCTTTGCGATCGGGCAGTCGAAAAACAGGTGCTGACTAGTTTCGATCGCCCCGTTGCATAAGACACAAGGGTCATCCGAGATATCCACCCATTTCCCAACTCTGTCTTTTGTAGCCAGCCTGTTCTGGATTGCTAACCAAGTGATGAAACGAGCACTAGGACTAGCTATGTTCTTGATCATGATGTTACCCCAGTTGACTTTTGGGGCATCCACAATAAGCAAATCATACGCTTTCCCGATGTGGTAAGAGTCTCCATTTGTCACCTTTCCCCATCCTCCAAGCTTTTCCAGGAGTTCCCTTTGTTTGATGATCTTCTTGAAAGCCCACGAAGCATGAATTGAGGGGATCAAGTTATTGAGCTCCTGATCTTTCACATAGTAACTATGCACCCATTTCACCCAAAGATTCTCTTTGTTGCTCGCAAGATTCCACACATGCTTAAGCATTGCGGCTTTATTCCAAGTGTACATGTCCCTAAGATTAAGGCCCTCTTTTAAGAAAGGTAACACCATTTGGTGCCAAGAGACAGCTGCTTTCCTAGATAAACCTTCTTTCCCTGTCCAAATAAACGATCTACAGATAGCCTCAACCATAGTAATCACCTTTTTCGGGAGACAGAAAATTTGGGACCAAAAGTTGTGCATGCCACCAATGACGCTTCGAACCAATTGAACTCTCCCTGCGTATGAAAGAAGACGAGAAGACCAGTAACTAATTCTCCCTGCAATTTTATCTACAAGTGGCTTGCAGTCACGAGTGTTCAATTTCTTTGAATGAAGAGGGAACCCTAGGTAGCGAAAAGGGAATTTGCCTTCCATCATCTGTAAGCTATGAAGGATCCTCTCTTTGATCTGGTCATCCACTCCTGCCATGTAGACATTGCTCTTACTATTATTCGCCTCAAGACCCGAGGCTCTAGAGAACTTTTGGAACGTGCTCATGATCTTTTGGACTGAGGAGATATCTGCTCTACAGAATAACAGGAGATCATCTGCGAAGAGGAGGTGAGTGATGTGCACCCGCTTGCATCTTGGGTGGAAATGGAAAATTGGATCGTCACTCTGCTTCTTCATGAGTCTAGATAAATAATCCATAGCTATAGCGAACAAGTATGGGGAAAGAGGATCCCCTTGGCGCAGACCCTTCTTTGCTTCAAACGGCTTTTGAGGACTCCCGTTGACTAGGATGGAGAAAGAGACCGTGGAGACACATGTCTTGATCCAGTCCACAAATGTCGGAGCAAACCCCATTTCATTCATAACGGAGAACAGGAAGTCCCAGCTAACCGAATCATAAGCCTTGCGGAGATCCATTTTTATCATGCACCTAGGGCTATTGTTTTTTCTAGTATACCCTTTGATGAGCTCAGCTGCAAGTAAGATATTGTCTGCCATCTGTCTACCTGGGATAAACATACAGGACATTCACATGGCTATAGGTATTTAACCAGTGGAGGTTTCCAATGGCGAGATCTATCTTTGTGAGAATACGGTTTTCCCCCTCTTCTCTGTTGGACCAGGAGAAACTATGACCTCGCTCAGGAATGGGGTGGAGATCCAGCTGATCCATCGACCAGGAGTAATCTTAATATTCATGAACTGCATATGAGAGTCACACTGCTCCACCCTGCATTTATCATGGCGCCAACTGACCCATATTCTACCTTTTTTATGATGGTTATAGTTCATTAGCCATCGCCAACTGTTGCCTAACTTCTTTTGGATTTTCTCTGCATTCGGGGCTTTTATTTTTGTTTCCAACAAACCAACAATACTCACATTTTTATTGTCAAGGAAATCTCTAATTTCCTTAACTTTACAGGGGCTATTCATGCCCCGCACGTTCCACGACACAATTATCATTTTTGGGAGGGAATTTGAGGGTTCCCGCCCCTATTTTTTTCATTCTCCTCTTGTGTTCCTGTCTCTCCATTTTGGGCCTCAATTATGATATTGATGTGCTGTTTTTGCCCTCTCCGTGCTGTTTTATTTAAGGGCACTGGAGTCCACCCCGCTTCCCTGTCGTCAAGCTGCTGTTTCGAAGGAGTATGAACCTGCAGTCCATGTGCACCACCTGTACTGACCCCAGTTTCTGATCTGCTGTCTAAATGCTCACCCGCTGTTTCTGATATGCATCCACTGTCACAATCCATCCCCTTAAACTCCTGCTGCACAGTACACACCTGATCTGCCTTCTCATTCACTGCTGCATCAGCAGCATGCTGGCTGCCCGTAGCACAGCCGCTGCGTATCCCATTATTAGTGCCATTTGCCTCCCCCTCCTTACTAGGTGCGGATAGTTTGTTCTTTAACTCAGAAACATTTGTGATCCCCTTCATTAGTTTTGCAATTGAGGTGGGTATCCACATTTTTTTGCTTCTCTTCAAGGTGTCTTCATCCCTATCTTTTTTATTGCCTTGAAGATGGGTGCCCTTGGGTTCAATACTGCAGTCATGCCCCATTTTATTACACTTCCTACAAAAGAATGGTCTCCACTCTGGTATAGCTTTTTGGATGAACTCTTTCCCCAATTTATCACGTACTCTAATCTCCTTCACAAACTCTTGGGTAATGTCTACTTCAACAAGAACTCTAGCATATGAAACTTTCAGTTGTTTGGCCGTGCATTCGTCAGCTAGTAATGGGACTCCAATGGCACTAACAATACGACTTAAAGTATCCTCCCCCCAACAATGAAGTGGGAGGTTTGGGAGCCTAAACCACACCGGAATAACACGCATAATCTCTTCCTTGAAATCAAAGGTAGTGCTCCATTTTTTCACTATCATAAGGGCACGATTCAAAAAATAAGGACTACCTTTCAACACCTCCTCACATTTTTCTTCAATGTTAAACCTCATTATAAAGAACCCTTCCTCATGGCTATGGATAACAGGCATACTCACATATGACCAATGCTTCCTAATAAATCCTCTAATAATATCTACATTAGCAATTCCACCAACAATATACACAACCACAGCTCGTTCCCAAAGTTTAATTAAATCAACAGCATCATGGGACTCTATGTGAACTACTTGACTACCATTTTCTAGCATAGGGGGTACAAATTTGAGGGGCATACCTACAGGAGTGTTCGGCTTGGTAACCTTGTCTTTCCATGAGCTCAATTGGAGGATTGACTTATTCCAGGCAGTAGCTTGAGTCGAAATTAGGGCTGGGAAGTCCTCTTCTTGACCCTGGGCGCCTACAGCAGCTTGCTTCACTCATAATTTCTGTTGCAGAGCCTCCAATTTCTCCTTGAGACCCTCCAGTTCCTCCATAGCACTCAACTCAGAAAAACCAGCCTTGGAACCCGCAGAAGCCTCTTCGCTGTTCTATTTCGATTGAGGGTCAGAATCTTCGCATCCACGCTGCTGGGGGTACCAGAATATTTTCTTTGGCTGCAATTAAAGCTTCTTCCGAGTCATGGTTATCTTCTTCATTTAATTTTTGGCCGGAATTCAGCACCTCCACATCTTGCTGCTCAACCCTAATTACCGCTTTCTCAGCTCCACTTCTTGTAATGGTGCTTAAATCTCTTAGATCCTCACCTCTCCCTCGCTCTCTACCTCTAGACCCACGTCCACCACGCATTATAGCCCTTGCCGGTGCCGGAAATTGGAAGAGTAACTGACGGCGAACGGCTACACGCCCATTCACCTCCAGAGCCCTTCTCTCTAAACTTTTTATATTACTTTCAATATAAAACACGATTAATAGGTTAAGTAAAATAATAATTAAAATCATTGATTAAGTCGTTAATAATTAAAATAGTGAATAAAATTATGTAACCTGCTGCATGTAAATCTGAATGAAGAAAAAGCCATCTTTTGTCAACCCTTTTCCAATAATCAAGGTAAAATGGCACATTACTTTTGATCGATTCTTTCATTCGATCAATTGCTTCATATATAAAGGCCATGGTTGGTTTTTCATCTCCATCAACAAGCCTCAACACTTTAATAATGGGATCTGTCAATTTTAAGACATTGTCTGCCTTATCCCAAAATTCAGCCACCGAGGTCGAAGGATTTTTTGACAATAGTTGACGAACTTCCACAGCCAAATCGTCTGTCATTTGTCCATACCTTGACGCCAACCAATCTGCTGAGTCAAACATTTCTTGCAAAGATGTTTTGTGCCTCACAACGCACTCTAACATGATAAATTGTGTGGCAAAACGAGTAATGCCAGAACGAGCCAATTCTCGACCATTAGTGAATTGCTTCATGTAATATATAACCCACTTGAAATTATAAATCCATTGGCGATCTTTTTTGCTTTGACAAGCACACGTTTTATGTTTTCTAATTTTCCAAGATCTTCTAAAACTAAATCCAAACCATGTGCAGCACAACCAGTCCAATAAATATGAGGAAAATGTTCTTCAATTTTTTTCCCCGCTTGTTTTATTGCCTTCTCATTATCAGTTACTACTTGGACAACTCTATGTGGACCTACTTCTTCAATTACATCCTTTATGAGTTTAAAGTAGTAAGAGACATCCTTTTTGTAAATACTCGTGGCGTCTATTGATCTTTGGAAAATTGTGCCACGAACAGAATAAACAAGAAAGTTAATAATGGATAAATTTGTAGGACCAGTCAAACCATCACACATTATAGTAACACCCCTTGCATCCCAAATCGACTCATGACTCTTAATATATTCTTGCATTTCTTTACACTCTTGGGGAAGAAAGACCTATATTAAAATAAATCTCATATATTTTAATGAACTTTATTAATTAAAGAAATTATATAAACAATTATTAAAATAATACTTTAATTTTACCTCTGCTAATTCATATGCAGAAAGAGCTCTACACCTATCACCAACCTCTCGTATTGTTTCCATAAGAGGATTAGTAAACATAGACTCAATTGCTTTAAAAGGAGTGTTGGTATCAATAAACCAACTTCCGAAAGCTTTTAATAGTTTCTTCTTAGCCTTTTGGACTAAAGTTGTAGAGAGTTTTGTTTGTTTCTTTTTTGTACAATCTTTTTCCAACTCGATTTCCCGAGCATGTAATCTACTCAAGGTGTTTGATATCTCTTGTCGTCCTCCTCGTGCATAATCCACATCTCGAACAGAGTAAGATCTAAATGGAGCATTTTGATTGTAGCCACTACTTCCACCAGCATAGGTTCCCCTTCTAAATTCAAACTCATGCTCATTACGACTAAGTCGTCGTGCATATTCTAATTCTCTATCTTCTTCTTCATCGTCAGTATCTTCACTGACATGTCGCATTGAATTACTTAGATGTTCTTCAAGTTCCCTATCCATTCTTTGTTTATCCCTTTTTTATCTTTATAACCAGTTAAAAGTGTCATCATATCTTTCCTAACCTCACCAGATACCATGCTACATGGAGTAACATCACCCTTTTTATGAGCTAAGTGTTGTTTTAATCTTGTTATACCTCCAGTAATAACTTTTCCACAAAAATTACACTGAATTTTCTTTTTGTTACCATCCAGCGCATTACCAAATCTCCATCCAATATCCTCTCCAGCCATAACAATTATTTTGTTGATGATATACTAACAAGTTACACAACATATACAAATTATAATTAGATAATAATATCTAGTAAATTTCCTTTCAAACTATTTAAATGTTATATAATTTTTATCACTTTATAAATTAATTAATTTATGGACATTGAACCTTTAAAAATATTTAAATATTGTAGTAAGTAAAAAAATAAATATTGCAATTTTTCAACTATTTACTACTTCTATTTAGTATTATTAAAAATTTAAATATAGAAATAGAGTAGTAAAATTACTAAACGTGGCTTTATAATACTTTAATGCTCTAATTATAGTCTACAACTAGAGAGTAGGTAGAGTCTACTTATAGTTTAATGTAGTTATAGGCTTTAATAATGATAATATCTATAAAGTCACGCATTACTCTAGATATAATCATACTAAGGGTTTAAGGCTACTCCATAGATATTATCATTATTCCTATTTCTAATGCATGACTTTTCATATCTCTTTGTTCAATCCATATTCCATAATAACTTTCAGTAACTTAGAGCTTTACCTTCACTACTCAAAGTTTGGTTTTAAGAGTTTTAAGTGTTCAAAGACTTCAAACTTCAAGACTTTAATGGCTTTGCGTTTCTTTTTTTTCTATAATTTTTAATAGTGTTAAGAGTTTTAAGTACTCAAACCTTGCGGGATTCAAGCTTGGAGATTGGCCTTCAAGGCTTCAATGGCGTGTGTTCAAGCTTTGAGGATGGTCTTGGCCTTAATCTGATCTAAATTATGTAAGTTCTTAACTCTTTCTTTTTTAGATTTCTATTCTTGTGTTTGATTGTTGTGGAATGGGAGTATGGGACTGTTGTTACTTAAATTGGGATAAATTTTGGAAGATAGTGTAAAATTATTGTAGTCTTTGGGACTAACATCTGAAAAGGCTGTAAAGCTGTCATCTTTTACTGAATCACGGATAAAAAAAGAATCTCGCCCGCATTTTCCGCAAAATCCCGTTCCAACTCGGCTGACTCGGACGAAATCCGAGTTAACTCGCCGTTTTTTTATCCTTCGTGTCAAAACGCGTGATTTCGGAACGTTGGTTTTGAATACCGTTCCAACTCGGCCGAGTCGAGTTAGAACGGCCGTTATTTGATACTATGCTTACAAACATCGATTTTATAGTTTGCGTAATTGGTTTCACAAGACTTCACATATTTTGATCTCGGTGGTGTTAGTGGTTGAAACTCGTCGGTCGATCGCTAATACGTCATCGTTTTCACTTTACATAATCAGAGGAAATTTTTGCATTAATTTATATACATTTTATTCAGTCAAAACCTAGACTTAGCTTATAATTTAATGCCGGCATGATAAAATAAAAACAATAAATAAAACAAGAATAATGATAAATAAAAATATATAAATAAATGCAAAAATATAAATAAAGTAATTTAAAAATAAAAATAAAGAAAACAACAATCATAGTAAACAAAAATGAGAAATAATAGAGTAAAAAAGAACTTATTGAAGAAATCAAACTTAAATAAATACTACCTGCAATTTACTAATAATGTCCCATTTATTGGTTGGACACTATTCATCTCTTACTTTTAATTTGTATTTTATTATTGATCTATAAGTTAAAACATAGTCAAGTGGAATCTTGATGATTTTTCGTAATGCAAGGATTACTCATATCAATTTTTCATAATTATTAATTATGCACCATTAAAGATATTAAGGATTGAATAAGTGAACTGGATAAAGTATATAAAATAAATGAAACATTAGTAGTAAGTTCGAGGGAGTAGTAAAAATATATCCCGTCTTACTTTTTGTGTTTTTATTGTTGGAAATGTGACTTTAATTTTATGAATAAACAATAAAATGAAGTTATAAAGTTACAAGTTTGTAGTAGAAAACCAAATTTCATATGACAAGTTCAAACCTTTGCTTAGCATACACTAAATGTAATCTTGATCATCGGGAAACACCATATATCGATCATAGTAACAAGAAGATTTTGTTGGATCTTAATATAAATTCTAGGCGAGATGTTCTTTCCTAAAACATTATTTCCTCCCTACTACGGTGCTTGGGAATAAACCGGAAATATGTTCTGAGATAGAAAAAATTACACTAACTTCCGAGCGAATGACATAAGCAAAACTTAAATGGAAGGAAAAATGAAAATTCACAATCATGGATTGCAAGTTCATGATTTTGAACGCTCAAGAAGAAAAGAAAATCAGGAAAAATGTATATATAAAATTACACACAAGCATTTTATATTTATAGAAGGGCTCACACAAATTCATGAAGCAAAATGTCGTTTAATGAAACACAAGAATAGCTCCCCTTTCATTAAACCCTTTTATCTCAAAAAACATGGCTCAAAATAATCATAATAACTGTAGGAAGCTATAAAATAACCATAAAAAAAAAACAGAATGTCACACGAAAAATTCCCGAAAAAACACATTAGTCGCGGGCCGCGACCTGTGGGCCGCAGAAAACAGAAAGTTTTTGTGTATTTTCGCGAGCCGCGAATATTTCCACGAACCGTGACTTTCATGTTTTAATTAAAACATATGATTTTCAACCTTGGGATAATATTAAATAATTTAATTAAATTTAATAATTTAATATAATTAATTAATCTTTCCGATAACCATTATACACTCTAAATTCCAACATTTATAGCGGTATTACTTAATTTATTATAAATAACCTCACAAGTGGAATTCATCACGACTATGTGACTCTAAATAGGGGTGAACACGGTCCGGTTTGGTCTGATCTGACACTTAAATCAGACCAAATCAGAAATTTCGGTCAGGAAATTTTCCAGACCGGATCAGACCGTTTAATTTGCCAGACCGGACCGGACCAAACCGTTTTACAACGGTCCGTCTGGTCTATGGTTTTTCTTTTTTATTTTTTCATCCAAACTAATACATGTATTTATGCACATATTTCACATCTGCAATTAAAAAATATTATAATTGGTAATTACTTGATAACATTAACATCATTTAAGTATATATTGCTATATAAAAATAACTACATCTTAAAATATCTGGTTAACAACTTAATTTTTTAAATACAAAATTATGATTTTTAACCATAGTATAGTTTGCGATCTGGTCTGAAAAATAAAAAACCGAGACCAGACCGTAAACCGTAATTTAATTTGAAAAAAACCAGACCAGACCAATTAAACCGTAGACCAGACCAAATACTAAAATTGGTCTGGTCTATGGTTTAAACCAAACTTTATTCAGCCCTAACTCTAAATATAATGGAAGTGCTCTGTGGGATCATCAGACCATTCAACGCTAGCTTTCATACCATTGTTGAAATCTTCACTTTACAACGCTTATGAACAAATGACTAAATGAGTAGGCTTTGCGGTGACCCTCCCTCCTCAAACTTCTCTACAATTTGTTTGAGCAGGTTGTGGACTTGTGGTACCACATGTCTTTTAATATTTAATGTAAGATTCTTTTACATAAATATAAATAATAATTCTAACCAAATACATATTAAAAAAGAAATAAATTAAATAAAAAATAAAGTTACAAAATAAGAAAGTAGCAAAGTAAAGTAATGAGTTAAGTCCCTTCTCTCTCCAGAGGTAGGTTATTCTCTCTATGAATATAGTGTTCCCTACTGATTTTCCTCTTGAGAAAACCGTTACTCCTTTGTTATGGTGAACGATATTGCAGAATGATGTGTGAATCTCAGTATTATGGTTGGAGAAGATGAGGTTCTTGATCTCAATGACAATTTTCCCGAAGGAGAGGATGACAAACTCTCATTGAGACTTGTTGGAAAATTATTAACCTATAAACCTTTCAACTTTGAAGCCCTAAAAAGAACTATCCAACAAGTTTGGAATATTCAAGAAGTAGTAATCACTCGCACCATGGGAGCAAACCTGTTCTTGTTCCATTTCCTACACTGGGAAGACCAAGAGAAAGTGTTACGAAAATCACCATGGTGCTTTAATAAAAAAGCACTTGTGTGTACAAGAAATGGAGAAAAATGATCAACCATCTAAGGTAACCCTAACACATTCTCCCTTCTAGATTAGATTATATAATATACGTTTTGGGCACCGCTCAAATGAGAAAATTTGGGCCATAGCGAACACAGTGGGTGAGGTTATAGAGATTGAAGATGATTTTCTCAAAAAAGAACAAAGTCGTCGGGTTCGTGTTATGTTGGATACCACGAAGCCATTAAGGAGGATGCAAAATAGGCGTGTCAAAGTGGGTTTCGCGGTGAATGTCATGTTTAAATACGAGTGTCTCCCTCACTTTTGATTCATGTGTGGAATGTTGAGTCGGACCGTGATTGTTTAGTTACAAATGATTATGATAAAGAAAAGGGATGCGCATGGGGTTTAGATATCAAAGCTTCGCCTTGACGTGGATACAATAGAAACAAAGAGGAGGTTGATCTCGTCAAACTCAAAAACAAGTTGTTTGTGCCGAAACCCAAGAAGGTTAATCCTGCTAGTTGTGATGTTAGAGTAAATAACATATTCTAGGGCCTCAACCATCAGTTTAAACTTTTGGTTGAGTTGGTTCCTTGACATGGTATCAGAAGCCAATATGATAAGAGGTCACAGGTTCGAATCTAAACCACCCCTCATTTAAGTGGAATATTTAGCACCAGGTGTGAGGAGAGACTGTGTCGCATCCACACTTCTAGCCCAAAAGGCTCTCGTGTGAGGGGGCGTGTTAGAGTATATAACATATTCTGACGCCTCAACCATCAGCTTTATCTTTTAATTGAGTTTAGTTCCTTGACATGTGATAAACCTAATGAAGATACAGCCAATACCACAACTGTTGAAACAACACTAGAAGCAAGAGGTACTACCCCTATTTCTCCTACTTCTGGCGTAACTTTGTCAGTGAGTGTGTTTGTGAACAACCATGATACTACCCATGCTAATACTGAATATGACGGTTGTCCCTCTGCAAACTGCTAATTTAACATGAATATCCGAAGGCTCCACCTTCAACACTGAAACAGTTCCATCTAAACCTCTAAGGACTGTTAAGATAAAGAGAAGAGAGGACCACAAACGTAGAATGGTACGTAATCAAAAACAGGGTTTACCCTCCCTTATCTCTCATGATTCTAAGGAAGGCTTTTCCCAAAATCGAAAGTGCAATGATGATGACGTGATCATGATAGATGCGGCATCCGATCAGAAAAAAGGGCGGAGCACAATATGGAAAATTTGCATGAAAATCTTCTTGAAGTAGCAATGATCGATGGAGATCGACACTGCGAAGAACAATGAAAATCTTGAGTTGGAACTATCAAGGGTTAGCCAATCCCTTGACAGTTCGTACAATGAAAAATTGTTGTTGGAGAGAGCGTCCGGAGATCGTTTTTGTTATGGAGTCCAAATTAGCTACAACAATAGGCTTCAAGCGATACCTATACCTAGCTAGTAATTGTGGTTTCAGCTATAGCATTTGTCTTAGTAGAATTGGCTTATCAGGTGGTATGGATCTTTAGTGGAGGGACTTGGAGGTTGATACCATTTCATACTCCACTCACCACATGATGATCATACTAATACTTCCTGTTAACAGTTGGCCGAACCGGTCTGAAAAATTCAAAACTTGGTATTTTATTAGGTTAGTTCGGAATGTGGTTGATGGTCCTAGCATCATTTTGGAGACTTCAATGAAATTCTTTTTGCTCATGAGAAGGAAGGGAGATGTGTGCCACAACTCAATCCAACAATATGATATACTCCCTCCTTTTCATTGATTTAGAGACATTTTCTTATTAAGTCAATTCATTGATTATGTCCCATTTTTATTTTTGTCATTCTTTTTTACCCTTCTAGGGTTCTAGTACCTTCTGTTTTCCTTCTCTTGTTTCTTTTATTAGTAGTAGTAGTTTTATTATCCTTTTAGTTTTATAATTGTTTTACATTTTTATTTTATCTTTTGAGTTTTATTTATCTCTCTCGTTGCAGGAACCTCTCTTTATGTTTCTCGAGCCAATAGACTCTTTTTTTGGTCGCGCTCTCCTTATGGGTATGAGTTGCCGCCGTCCTTCCTTCCCCAGCCCCTGCCCATAGTTTTCTATGGGCGAGGTACAATGGGTAGGATGATGATGATGACCCTTACAACAACACAATACATAAATATTAATTCCCTTTATAGAAAAAGAGAGTTTTCCACCCACTTACCCCTCCTTGGTTTTGGTCCAAAACTCAAATGTCCCTTTATCTATGAAAGGAGGGAGTATATATCACTCAATTCAACAACATTAACGCAGTTCTAGTGCTTCATTTTATTTGTTTTATATGCAACTCACCTTTCACTCAAACCTTTTATCCCAAAGAACATGGCTCAAAATAACCATAATAACTGGAGGAAGTTATTATATAACCATCAAAACAAAACAGAATGTCACACGAAAAATTTCCGAAAAAACACATTAGTCGCGGGCCGCGACCTGTGCGTCTCAGAAAACATAAACTATATTGTGTATTTTCGCGAGCCGCCAATATTTCCACGAACCGTGGCTTTCATGTTTTGATTAAAACATATATAATTTTCAACCTTGGGATAATCTTAAATAATTTAATTTAATTTAATTATTTAATATAATTATTAACCTTTCCGATAACCATTATACACTCTAAATTCCAACATTTACAGTGGTATTAGTTAATTTATTACAAATAACCTCACAAGTGGAATTCATCACGACTATGTGAGCTCTAAATATAATGTAAGTGTTCTCTGGGATCATCGGACCATTCAACGCTAGCTTTCATACCATTGTTGAAATCTTCACTTTACAACGCTTATGAACAAATGACTAAATGAGTAGGCTTTGCGATGACCCTCTCTCCTCAAACTTCTCTAGAATTTGTTTGAGCAGGTTGTGGACTTGTGGTACCACATGTCTTTTAATATTTCATGTAGAATTCATTTACATAAATATAAATAATAATTCTAACCAAATACATATTAAAAAAGAAAAAAATTAAATAAAAAATAAAGTTACAAAATAAGAAAGTAGCAAAGTAAAGTAATCAGTTAAGTCCCTTCTCTCTCCAGAGGTAGGTTATTCTCTCTAAGAATATAGTGTTCCCTACTGTTTTATCTCTTGAGAAAACGGTTACTACTTCGTTATGGCAAACGATATTGCAGAATAATGTGCGAATCTCAGTATTATAGTTTGGGTAGATGAGGTTCTTGATCTCAATGATAATTTTCCCGAAGGGGAGGATGACAAACTCTCAGTGAGACTTGTTGGGAAATTATTAACCCATAAATCTTTCAACTTTGAAGCCCTAAAAAGAACTCTCCAACAAGTTTGGAATCTTCAAGAAGTAGTAATAATTCGCTCTATGGGAGCAAACCTGTTATTGTTCCAGTTCCTACACTAGAAAGACCAAGAGAAAGTGTTACGAGGACGACCATGGTGCTTTGATAAAAAAGCACTTGTGTGTACAAGAAATGGAGAAAATGCTCAACCATCTAAGGTAACCGTAACACATTCTCCCTTCTAGATTAGATTATATAATTTACGTTTTTGGCACCGCTCAAATGAGAAAATTTGGGCCATACCGAACACAGTGGGTGAGGTTATGGAGATTGAAGATGATTTTCTCAAAAAAGAACAAAGTCGTCGGGTTCATGTTATGTTGGATACCACGAAGCCATTAAGGAGGATGCAAAAAGTGCGTGTCAAAGGGGGTTTCGCGGTGAATGTCATGTTTAAATACGAGTGTCTCCCTCACTTTTGATTCATGTATGAAATGTTGAGTCGGATTGTGATTGTTTAGTTACAAATGATTATGATAAAGAAAAGGGATGCGCATGGGGTTTAGATATCAAAGCTTCGCCTTGACGTGGATACAATAGAAACAAAGAGGAGGTTGATCTCCTCAAACTCAAAAAAAAGTTGCTTGTGCCAAAACCCAAGAAGGTTAATCCTCCTAGTTGTGATGTTAGAGTATATAACATATTCTGGGGCCTCAACCATCAACTTAAGTTTTTGGTTGAGTTGGTTCTTTGACATGGAATCAGAAGCCAATATGACAAGTGGTCACAGGTTCGAATCTAAACCACCCCTCATTTAAGTGGAATATTTAGCATCAGGTGTTAGGAGAGACTGTGTTGCATCCACACTTCTAGCCCAAAAGGCTCTCGTGTGAGGGGGCGTGTTAGAGTATATAACATATTATGGGGCCTCAACCATCAGCTTTATTTTTTAATTGAGTTTAGTTCCTTGACATGTGATAAAACCTAATGAAGATACAGCCAATGCCACAAATGTTGAAACAACACTAGAAGCAAGAGGTACTACCCCTATTTCTCCTACTTTTAGCGCAGCTTTGTCAGTGAGTGTGTTTGTGAACAATCATGATTAGGGTTGTAAAAAATTGACCCGAACTGTAATACCGTCCGAAATCGACCTGTATCCGACCCGTTGGTTGACCCGAGGTGTAGTGACCTGTAACCGATCGAAACTCGACCTGATGTTGACCCGTAACCCAACATGTATCCGAATATTTTAGACCCATAATCGACCGACACCCGACTCGAGAATAATCCACACCCGATATGAACACGATGATGTGGTTAACCGAACTCGATTTGCACCCGACCTGGTACAACTCGAACCCGTTTTTAACCCGATAGGTACTCCACATAATCCTACCCGAAATGACCCACTATCAACAACCGAGATTAACCCGACAATATGGTTAATCGAACTCTATTTGCACCCGACCTGTTACAACTCGAACCCGTTTTTAACGCGATAGGTACCCGACATAATCCTACCCGAAATGACCCACAATCAACACCCGAGATTAACCCGACAATATGGTTAACAGAACTTGAATAGCACTAAACTTAATACAACTCGAACATGTCTTTCCACCGATAGGTACTCGACACAATCCCACCCGAAACGACCCATAATCCACGCTTGAGATTGAACGGACAATATGGTTAACCAAACTCAATTTGCACCCGACCTGTTACAACTCAAACCCGTCTTTAACCTAATAAGTACATGACATAATCCCACCCGAAATGACATGAAACTCGTAATTGACCTAACAAGCACTTGACATGGCCCGAAATCGACCAAGCTGGCAAATGGCCAAATTGATGTGATAATTGTAAATATTTGCACTTATTCATAACATTTAATTCTCTTGTATGATTGTCAACGTTAGTGATTTTATGCTTATTTTGATTATTGATGTTACTTTTCTCATTTTGACAAATTATGTTGATTTTGAATGAATTTTGATTATTTTAAGTATATTTTTTATGGCTTTAATGATGACTAAGTTTAATAGGGAAACTTACTTTTTTTTATATTTTATTTAGGTTGAAAATTAAGGTGATAGAAAAATCCTGATATTGTACATTAATTGTTGTTCATACACTTAAAACAAGAGCATATTGTCAAATTTAGAGACAACTTTCATTAAGCTAGACTTGTTAGCAACATCAAGAACGCAAACTGCTTTTGTAGAAAGTAAATAAATACACAAACATTAAGTCATATAAGTGTGTGTGTCAATTTCACTAATTGAAACTCATTTCCTTGTTGTATTATATAATCTTAATTTAGCATAATAGAAAGAATACTCTAATTATAACATTTGAAAAAAACTTGTATAAGTTTGACCATTAAGGTAAAATAACTACATTGAATATAATAAAAAGAGAAAAACATCTAGTGTTGTTAATGTAGCTTTTATCAATGATATTACAACCAAGATAGTTAAGCCAGAAAAAACGCCATGGAAAATCCTTTAGTTGTTGATTTGCTCTGAAATTGCAATTTCTTTTAGTACATTAAGGTATTCTTCATTCTTCTCTTCTGTTCGAAGCCATACATCCAATTGCTAGTTGTTACAAAAATCTCCACATTCTTGGGCAATAGTGAAGCTCTCAGTTTGCTCAAAACACGACCCCCCAAACTAAAAGAAGTTTCTGAAGCAACAGAGGTAACTGGAATGGCTAAAATATCTTTGGCCATTCGAGAAAGTATTGGAAAAGAAACACTTTGAGCTTTCCAATAGGCTAAAATATCAATATCCTCCGTATGAGATATATAGGGTAAACTAATATAAGATTCCAATTCTGATGTTCCGCTCGTACATGCCGGATTAAAATTCTAACAAACAAAACATTTAGATAAAATATATCAGATATTCCATAACACAATAATTTATAAAGTAAACATAATAAAAGAAAGTACACTAACCTGAAAAACATTGGAAAGAGTGAATGGGCGCTGAGGGCGAGAAGACCAACTTGAATTTTGATTTGTTGAACTTTGGATAAAAGAAGACGAGGAAGAGGAAGAGGAACAGTGTGATACCCCAAATTTTGCTTGAAAAGGGATTGATAGACTACTCATATCAACAAGGTGCATCTTCTTTTCTAGGGAGCTCATTTGCTAAGAACTCCACAGTTAAGCGTGCTTGGTGGGGAGCAATCTTAGGATGGGTGACCTCCTGGGAAGTTTTTCGGGTGCGCACGAGTGAGGCCAAAGTGCGCTGGAAAGACTTGTGTTGGTCTGTGGGGTTAGGGGTTAGTCTACAGTCTCCATGAGTAGTCACCGGTGGTCTGTTGGGCTGGGGTGTTACAAATGGTATCAGAGCAACCTTGCGATCGTGGCTGATTGTGTGTTCAGCGCACATAGCGAGGGAAAAGATCCCGAATTGACGGTCCAACGAGGACGTTGTATTCTTAAGTGGGGGTGAGTGTGATACCCCAGATTTAGCTTGAAAAGGGATTGATAGACTACTCATATCAACAAGGTGCATCTTCTTTTCTAGGGAGCTCATTTGCTAAGAACCCCACAGTTAAGCGTGCTTGGTGGGGAGCAATCTTAGGATAGGTGACCTCCTGGGAAGTTTTCCGGGTGCGCACGAGTGAGGCCAAAGTGCGCTGGAAAGATTTGTGTTGGTCTGTGGGGTTAGTCTACAGTCTCCATGAGTAGTCACCGGTGGTCTGTTGGGCCGGGGTGTTACAAACAGCTAGGAGTAGAATTTGAATAGACATTAAACAAATCAACAAACTCTTTATGTATATTTCTTACCCTTTGGTGTGCTTCATCATCACAATAAAGAATTCCATATAATTTCTCTAAAAACCTAATCTTGAATCGAGGATCAAGTATTACAGCAAAACTTAGAATCATCGAGTGCTCCAACCAATATTATTCATATTTTTCGAGCATAGGTTTTGACATTGTGCGAATACCCAAACACGGATGAATGTGAGAATCTGTCAACATTTTCTCAATCGTAACAATGTTAGCTAGAAACAAATTGGAAGTAAGATAGTTGCATCCAGAAAATAGGTTAGTTATTGAGTTAAATGGCTCAAGAAAGTCACATATTAATTCAACTGTTTCCCACTCCTCTATGGTAATAGTTTTCAACTCATTTCTGCTATTCTTTTCCCTAATGATAAACAAGGAAAATGGCTGATTTTCCGTCAATCGCTTTACGGATCATTGAGTAGGTGGAGTTCCATCGTGTACGAACATCCAACATTAACTGACCTCAAAAATTAGAATCAGAATCTTTAATAGCTTGTTCAAAACTAAAAAGTCGAGGATCAGAAGAATCAACATATCTTACGACGTTACGCACCTTCTTAACAGAAGAATCAATCACCTTAAGACCCTCCTGAACTATCAAATTGAGAACATGTGCAGCACATCTTACATGAAAATATTTTCCGTTGCATGGAAGGGGTGAAATAGCATGTAAGTCAGTTTTTAATTTCTCAATCATAACATTATTAGCTGATGCGTTATCAAGAGTTATTGTAAAAACTTTCTTCTCAAGACCCCACTCAACTAGCATTCATTTTACAAGCTTATAGATTGCATCACCATCATGAGGTGGAGGAAAACGTCAAAAATTTAGTATTTTTGACAGAAGTTTCCAATCGTTATCCACATAATGAGCTGTAAGAGAAAAATAAGAACGTGAGGTGCATGCAGTCCAACCATCACAAGTAAAATAAATACGACTTGAAACAAAATGCAATGACTTTGTAAGAACTTCTTTGTATTCAATATGCCTAGCCATGCAATATTTAGTGATCTTATACCTTGAAATATCCTTCACTTCAGGATTCAAATAGTGATGCAATTCCCTTAGTTTTTTATGCTCAACTATACTCAAAGGGTAATTATGAAACAAAATAGCATCGACAAATAGTTTGCAATACATATCTTGATCAAAAGTTATCACCGTTTTTGGATTTTTTGCAAGAAAATTCTTATAACCCATGCAACTTTCAGTATGCCTCTTAGCGTTAGATGTGCCATAACGACCATCAGCATTGTATTGCTTTTTACAATAATTACAATAAGCAATCATACCTCCACCTTCAGGTTGTTCAACCAATGAATAATGGTCCCAAACACGAGAAGTCCTTCTCCCCATATTTGAACTTGACTTTGTCTTCTTATTAAGAGGTTGCCCCTCAACAGTTTGTGAATTTTCATCATTTAAATCCCCTTCAAGCAACAAAGGAAATTATATTTATAAGATGAATAATTACTTAACTGTGAATGAAAATATGAAGCCATAATGATAATAAACAATATATGAAAACACAAACCTCTTTCCGCATGAGCATCATTTTCATTTACTAAGTCACCTGAATAAAAGAAAATCAAATATTTTTTATTAAAAAACAAAACAATGTCATAAGCAACTTAATAGAAATAAACATAGAAAGACTTGATATTACCTCTTGCAAATGCATGATCCAATTCATAGGGATGAGTATCTATCTTTAATGTATGCATGAAACCACAATGAAATTAGTAAATGGAGATTAGACTATAACTATTAGAGAGAAAAGGACATTTAAATATAATTAGATGAAACCACCATTTTGATCTATCGGTTTTCAAACAATGATAGCCTGGAATAATGTACACTGCCAGAGCATATGAATCACTAATCAGTCTGATCCAAGGCAGACAAAACACAAACAAAACAAAGGGGCCGGAAACAAGCCTAAAAATGGACAGACAAACGCAAATGTGAAGAGATTTTCTAAAGACATCACTGACTCTTTCACCAAAAATAAAGAATGCTCGAGTATCCCTCAATGTGTAAGGCAAACTACAGAGCTTGAACAATCTCTAACGACTAACACCAATCATCATTCATGCTAATAAAGATCAGACAACGGGCCGGAAACAAGCCTAAAAATGGACAGACAAACGCAAACTTTACCCTAATATTCCATCCATTAAAATCCCAACATAGTTTCTTGAGCAAAAACAGAAATCAGCAATTCAGCAATACAAAAATAATCTTGAGCAAAAACAGAAATCAGGATTTCAATTTGCAAATTAAACCCTAGTTATCCATCCCTTAAAATGCCATCTTAGCTTCATATATCAAAATTTGCACAGACAAGCAATACTGCAATAACAGTAAGCAGACCATAGTTACCTGAAACCACAAACGCTGCACCGTTTGGAATGTTCGTACCAGAACGGTACGGAAAAGAGGCCTAAATCGCCGGCGGCAACATTCCGATTGCTAACAGTATAACTTCAATTCATACGAATACATGTATCATTTCGTAGCAATATTTTAGCAGTCACTAATTAACCATTTTTTTCAGATTAGACAAAAATTAGGGTTAACTTGACAACCAAAAGAAGAAGATGAACATCAAAACAATCTAATTTTTTTTCGTAGACCATTTTGCAGACCAATAAGAAACAAATTTTCAATTTCAATTTTTAATCGGTTAATCAGAATTTACAATTATCTCTTTAAATTTTAAGGGAGAAACTTGGTACAACAAATTACAAATAAAAATCAAAATCTGCAAAAATAGGGAGAAATGGAATACCTGTTAAGATCAAATTGTGAGAATGCAATTGATGCTTTGTGAATTGTGTGGGTATTTTTGCGGGAGAAGATGGAATAATGCTTGCAAACCATTTTCAATAGTTTGAGGCTTTGAGTAGTGAAGTTAGAAGGTGGTTTGTTCTTTGTGGGAAACATGGGAGTGGCGAGTGGGACTGGGACTGGGAGTGGGAACGTGAGAGAAGGAAGTTGGGAATATAGGCTTGCAAATTAATTTGTCATGTTGTCACTTTTTTTAAAACAAAAATAAATTTTAAAAAATATTATTATTATTATTAAAATTATAATTATTATTATTATCATTATTATTATTTTTTTTGGCAATTATTATTACTATTATTATTATTATTATTGATTTTGTCTCTAGTCTTATAAGCTTTTAACAAAAAGACTAATAAAAAAAGCGTATTGAATTATAAAAATGGATATTTATAAGGTAAAAGAATTGCTAGTTTATATTGTATAAGTTTGTCTAGCTGAACTAAGTTTACTTTAAGAAAAATATATGTTTGATTCAACTTAACAAAATTTTTCCAGCTAAACTCAGCTTGATTCAGCTGCATCAAGTAATGTTCATGTAAGTTATAGTTTAATTTAACGACGTCAAGTCTAGTTGAGCTAAAGAAAAGTTTGACTCAGCTGAATTAAGTTTACTTTACGTAAAAATAAGTTTGATTAGTTGAATTAAGTTTAGTTTTGTAACACCCTAACCCAACAGACCGCTGGTGACTATTGATTAGGTGGAATAAAATGTAGTCTAGATAAAATAAGTTTGTTCGGCCGAATCAAGTTTATTTTAGCATTTGATTCAGCTTAATCTAGTTTAGTCAAATAAAACAATGTTTGATTAAGCTAAATCAAGTTTAGTTTAGGTAAAAAAAATTATTTAGCTAAATCATTTTTAGTTAAGAAAAAGAGTAAATGTTTGATGTAGCTGAATCAAATTTGCTCAACTAAAAGTGAATTTGATTCAGCTGAATCAAGTTATCGAATTCGTTCATTCAAAATGAGTTTGAATAAGCGGAATCAACTTATCAAATCTGTTTAGTTAAAGTGAGTTTGATTCACCTGGATCAACTTTCCATGATCTAAAATATCGTTTAGCTTATAGTACGTTGGATTGTTGAATCAAGTTTAGTTTAGATAAAAAAAACAGTTTGATTTAACTGAATCAAGTTTAGTTTAACAAAAATAAATATTTTATTGAGCAAAATCATATTAGTTAGCTAAAAATAGTTTGATTCAGCTCCATCAATAATAGTAACTAAAAATAATTCGACTGAATCAAGTTTAGACTTTTAGTTAACCAAAAAGTTCGATCCAACTTAATCTAGGTTAGTTTAACGAAAAAATGTTAAATTAAGATAAAAATAAGTTTAATTTAGCTGAATCAAATTTAGTTTAACATAAAGAATGTTTGATTCAGTTAAATCGAATTAGTTAGCTAAAAGTAACTAAATCAAATCTTGTTCATCTTAAATATAGTAGTTTGATTAACATGTATCAAGTTTAATTCAGCTTAAGTTCGATTGAATTGAATCAAACTTAGCTTAGTAAAAATTAAACAATAAATATATGCTGTCAAATCTTATCAACTTTATCTAAAGTTTTGAACCAAATTTGTCTAGTAACCGACAACTCAATTAACCGACTACAATTGGTGATGCTCCAATAATCACAAACGATTTCAACTTGAATAAATCTATAACTATTACTAAAACAAAACACGGCTGACATCATCGCCTTTTAAATTTGATTACATGTCGCTTTCACATTAAAAATTTTTCCTCTAAAATTAATGATGATGTCGTTATATTATGATTAACTTTGACTTACTATTTTCTTATTTTGAGTACTCCTATATTATTATTCTTATTAATTATATTGTTATTTTACTTTTTAGGTCAAATCGCATTTAATGCCTTATTTATACTTTATATTATATTTATTTCAATTATATTTCATTTATTTCAATTATTTATAAAATGTTTTTATTTTCATTTATTAAATGAATATTATTAAGTGCATTGGATATTTGGAGATGGTTAAAACATAATATACTTTTATTAGGATTTGTTTATGTTATTCATACTATTGTTTACTTAAATACAATGCTTTATTTTAATATGATTTAGGTTGTAACTAGTTTTAGATAAGTCATTTATATTTTTTATCAGAAAATTTATCATTGTTAAATTAATAAAATAATTTTACATATTTTTATGTATTTATATTTAATTTTAAAATGTGTTATTAATAGTAGTAATATAATACTCCCTCCTATTCACCTTAGGTGTCCCATTTACTTTTGGGACACTATTCATCTGTCACTCTTACATTGCATTTTATTATTAATCTATAAGTTAAAACATAGTCATGTTAGATCTTATTTGATTCGTTTTGATGTAAAGATTATTAATATCAACTTTTTATAATTTTTAGTTATATATAACTCGATATATTAAAGATCGAATAAGTGCATTGGATAAAGTGCATAAAATAAATGAGACACTTAAGATGAATAAGAGGGAGTATACTTCTATAAATTAATGTAATAGGAGTAGTTATTTTTGTTAGCAAAAATTGGTATGCTATTTTTAATTAAAAAAATCATAATTTCGTATTGCACTCAAGGTATGAACCATGCTCTTTTATTCAAAATAAAAAATAAAAGTATATGTATAATTATATTATGCACAATGGAAAATATGATATAATGTACTTAATGTGTATAACCATTTAGAGTGAAACGAAATATAACTATAATGTATAGCTTATTTCTTAAAATTTTAATTTCTTAAAGTATACATATATGTCAAAAAATTTGATAAAGTCGTGCATCGCATGAGCACTATCTAGTTGTACAATAAAATAAAGTTCATTCTTTATAATATCAATTGAATTGGACTTTAACCGACCCGAATATGAAGAATAACCGAATGGAAGACTCAAAATTCAAAAATAATATATCGATTGGATGTCAACCCGAACCCAATATAACCCGACCTGACGTTAACATAAAATGAAAAATGACCCGACCCATAGTCTAACCGAATTCAATTTGACCTGCAGTATAATTGATCTGAATCCGATCTATATTAACCGAATCCGATATAAATCGAACTCGATTCGACCCGAACTGAAACCGAAACTGACCCAATGTGGTATTAACCCGATATAGACCTGCACTCGATTAGACCCGTAACTGAATCGACCCGAGTCAAAATGTTAAAATAATCAAAAAACCCGAACCCGATGAAATCCGACCCAAAACCCGACCGAGTAACCGAATCTACAGCCCTAATCATGATACTACCCATGCTAATACTGGATATGAAGGTTGTCCCTCTGCAAACTGCTAATTTAACATGAATATCCGAAGGCTCCACCTTCAACACTGAAACAGTTCCATCTAAACCTCTAAGGACTGTTAAGATAAAGAGAAGAGAGGACCACAAACGTAGAATGGTACGTAATCAAAAACAGGGTTTACCCTCCCTTATCTCTCATGATTCTAAGGAAGGCTTTTCCCAAAATCGAAAGTGCAATGATGATGACGTGATCATGATAGATGCGGCATCCGATCAGAAAAAAGGGCGGAGCACAATATGGAAAATTTGCATGAAAATCTTCTTGAAGTAGCGATGATCGATGGAGATCGACACTGCGAAGAACAATGAAAATCTTGAGTTGGAACTATCAAGGGTTAGCCAATCCCTTGACAGTTCGTACAATGAAAAATTGTTGTTGGAGAGAGCGTCCGGAGATCGTTTTTGTTATGGAGTCCAAATTAGCTACAACAATAGGCTTCAAGCGATACCTATACCTAGTAAATGTGGTTTCAGCTATAGCATTTGTCTTAGTAGAATTGGCTTATCAGGTGGTATGGATCTTTAGTGGAGGGACTTGGAGGTTGATACCATTTCATACTCCACTCACCACATGATGATCATACTAATAATTCCTGATTTGCGTGTGGGATTAACAGTTGGCCGAATCGGTCCGAAAAATTCGAATCTTGGGATTTTATTAGGTTAGTTCGGAATGTGGTTGATGGTCCTTGCATCTTTTTTGGAGACAATGAAATTCTTTTTGCTCATGACAAGGAAGGGATGTGTGCGACAACTCAATCCAACAATATGATATACTCCTTCCTATTCATTTATTTAGAGAGATTTCCTTATTAAGTCAATTCATATTGATTATGTCCGATTTTTATTTTTTTTCATTCTTTTTTACCCTTCTAGGGTTCTAGTACCTTCTGTTTTCCTTCTCTCGTTGCTTTTATTAGTAATAGTAGTTTTATTATCCTTTTAGTTTTATAATTATTTTACGTTTTTATTTTATCTTTTGAGTTTTATTTATCTCACTCGTTGCAGGAACCTCTCTTAATGTTTCTCGAGCCGAGAGACTCTTTTTTTGGTCGCGCTCTCCTTATGGGTATGAGTTGCCGCCGTCCTTCCCTCCCCAGACCCTGCCCATAGTTTTCTATGCGTGAGATACAATGGATAGGATGATGATAATGACCCTTACTACAACACAACACATAAATATTAATGCCCTTTATGGAAAAAAAGAATTTTCTGCCCACTTAAAATAGTTCCCACCCCTCTTTGGTTTTGGTCCAAAACTTAAATGTCCCTTTATCTGTGAAAGGAGGGAGTATATATCACTCAATTCAACAACATTAACGCAGTTCTAGTGCTTCATTTTGTTTGTTTCATATGCAAGTAGAGATATATATTAAAGAATATACAATTGTATTCACAAAAGTAATTTAGCACAGTTGATTATTGAGTGCAAAGTTTCTTTACATGCTTGGTCCTCCTAGTACCTAATCCAAACATCTTTTTAAAAAAATTTCAGTAAGTTCACTTGTGGGGCATGTCAAATCCGCCTTTCTGTTCAGGTGATGCCCCCAAAAATTTTGCTAATACAGTCTTCCATCGGGAGTCGACTCATTCCACAGCATAGTAAATCTTCATTGTGTGGAAGTAGTATAGAATGTTGGTAATATATCAGCCTTGGACGAAGGCGTTTACAACTCTACAGTCTTTCATAAGGCTAAGATTCTCCGGCCTTGGTAGAAAACTGAGGTAAGTTGTAAAGCACGAGTCCTGACATCAGAATCAAGCTTCCAAGTACGAAGTAAAACCCCAAGCTTGAGCTTTCAGGGAGGTATGGCAGTGGGAGAGAAAGAATATAAATAGAAATTGGCACTGCAAATAATATTTTAATGTAAGTCTCGGTTAAATAGTCAAGTTTGTAGTAAGGGATGAAGAAGGAAAACAAGAGGACAACCTGACACCATAGTAACGAGTGAAGATACAACAGCACTTGAAATTTTCAGTAAATTGAGGACTGATATGTTGAATGCTATGTTGCTGGCCACATATAGAAGCGGCAGCAGCGGAGCTCCATCACAACCTGAAAGGAATAGGCATATCATTCTACAATAATTTTCGACAAAATATGATTACTGATAGGTATAACATAATTCGTCACCTACTCTTCTTCTTTTTCGCTCTCAATGACCCAAAAATATTAGAAAACGACACTTTAGTAGTTAATATAGTTGGGAGCCTAAAATTTATGTTTCGAAGTTGCTCTTGACCATAATTTGCTGTTTTTGATTCGTAATTCACAAGCAATATTAGGTCCTAAGTTCAAAAATCTCTTGTTTTCATGGGAAATATCATCATGCCTTCACAGAGGCATATTTGTATGATCTAACAGAAATTTGAGCAAGATCATCTTCAAAATCTTTACCAATCGAATTTAGGTTAGAAGTCCTTGCAAAGTAGATGTACACAGAGGCATATTAAAAAGTTCTAAGAAGTTTCTTATACGTTTAATCATCTTGTGGGGAAGGAAGCGAGTTTTGACACATTACAACAAAAAAAAATAGAAAATTACACATTAATAGTCGAAACTTTCATCCCTTCCACGGTAAATAATCTCAACTTTATATTATATTCTAAAATCTAATTTTTGCTATGTTTGCCCACATCATACCATGTTGACCTTCTACCAATATTTTTTCCAATAAAAGGAATGTTTAAATAATGTCTTTTAAAAAAACCCTCCCTCCTATTCCGGCCAACTCTCCCCTCCGACCATCATCACCACAATCACATACCTAACCCACTAAAATATTCACACCCTTGAACCACCACCATACCCAAACCTAGGACTACGTCATCTTTCATCCGTCACTAGACATTGTTCACCAAGGGATCTATGCAAAGTATATCAAACCATAGACATAACATAAAATGACACCAAGACAAAAGGCTTGATGATACAAGGGAAGAATTTTCTGCAGATAGCAAGAAAAAGGGCACAGTATATTGCATCATTTGTCCAGCCGAAGGTCTCACAAACCGTAACCTCCTTATCTTGTCTGATAAAGGTATGGTTTGCTGCGATTTAACCCTCCCGAAACATTAACTATAGCTTGTATGAGCAGGATATACTGGATATGATGATGATCATGATGATCATGATGATGACATTGCATCATTTTGATCATCAGGCGCATCCAATTTTCCTTTCCTTGATGTTTACAAACTAATTAAACTACGTTTTTTTAATTAGTGGTTGCCTCCAACAGGAATTCACAAAAATTTTAGATTAAAATTGTATCTATCAAAAGAGATATGATACTGATTTCTGACAAAAGAACTTGCCTGTGTTATCAGCTGCAATGTTCAAAAAGCATCCTGCTCCACTCTTTAAATATTGAGGCAGTTGATCAAATGGTATACCTTTCATGTTTGATAACAACGGGAGCAGACCAAGAACAAATAGAGCCTAAATTACAAAAAGTAAATAAACAATATTATAACTGCTAAATTTTATTTTTCCGAGAACAATAAGGTCCAATAATAAAGCAATCCAGCAATATGTTGCAGATTTACCTGACAGCCAGACCCAAAAGAGTTGACTACAAATATATCAAGAGACTTATCCTGCAGGAAGGTAGAAAGCAAAAACCTTGTGATTTTAATGCATTGAAATCAGAATTGGGAAAATGAGTGAACCAGATAAGATAGCATGAAATGACAATTATATACCTTAAGACGAGTTGCTGCATCAACAAAGACAAATTCCTGTTTACAAAGTTATGCAGCTGTTAGATTGGCAACTAAATTTAACATACGATCATAAGCTGGAGAAAGAAACGAAGAGGAAATGACCTTCACAATCGATGCTGCAGCATGGAAAGCACCTGAAGCAATCATCAAAGCAGGCCACACAAATGGAATTCCGGAAAGGATTGGGTGACCGCCAGACCCACTGCAGCAACAGATTCAGGCATGAGTTATCAAGAAGGTGTTTAATAGTAATGATTCATTTAACACAATAAAGACCTAAGATAACAGAAATTTTTTTCAGATTAGGCGCCTCTAGGTCAGTTGTAATTCTTTGAACTAACAGAGAATTGTTAGACATAGGGTTATGCCTTCCTTTAAGATTACACAAAGGGCATAGGGCAAATTAGTTAATAAAACAACATAAGATGCTATGACAAAATATTAGCTTTATTAAATAAGTTGTTAAGATAGTTAAGAGTTTGTAGAATCTTATATTTGTTAACGGGTGGATAGTAGCTTAAAATAAAAACAGGATTGAGGTATGGGAAAGCATCAGAAATATTTTTTTGTAATGAGTCTAAACTCTGCAAAGAGAACAAACCTCTCGACTAGCTTGCAATCACATTTTTCAATAAAATTTTCATACCAAACATACCATAGATAAGAAAAAAGATTAGTAGGTTGAAACTATATAGACTTGGAAGAGAAGATGGAGATAAAATTGTGTTTCCGATGAGATGAAAACTGGAACCTAATGCATTAATGTAAGAAACCAGAACTAAGTTTGTGTTAGTTTTTCGAGACGAAGACATATGGATGAGAATGGAGAACATGTTCAAGACTAAAGAAAGAACGAGATGATGTTGGAAACAGAGAACATGTGAAACAACATTACAATACCAAGAAATTAGAGATGGCGGATTAACATAGAAAACCCACCAAAACTACCTGCACACACCATATCGTCCCTCTCTAAGAACCAAACCCGCAGCTTGCATAACTAGTTACATGATCTAGCTACTTCTACAAAAATCCCAAAACCTACACCCAAAATTTATAAACAACAGAACTCAAAATACCCACAGTATCCAAACCAGCTTAAACACAAATTCAACCAAAACCAAATGGCACCCAAAAATTTGCCTAACTCACACCTATACACCTATACAAAGGTGACGTCTCACATTCAAGCTAAAACCTAAATGTGTCCCTTACTAGAATCGAACCCGCCCAAAAGAATATTCCCAAATAAATTCAAATTTGTCAAAATTTTGAAGTTGTATGATACGAGAAAAAGAGGAAGTAGTAGAAGTGACTCGGGAACAAAATAATGGTATAGATGGAGCATATCTTGACTGTAGAAAGTTAGAGATTTCAAATGATTACGACACAAGTATTGAAGCTAAAGATTTTGAAACTTGAGGTTTAAAAAAGTAAAAAAGAGGAAATACGATAGAGTTAAAAAAAGAGAAAGGGAGGAAATCATCTTATGATTGGCTTGTCTCCGGTGAGTGTAGAGAAAAGATGGCAAAGGAATGGTGGTGCAACTTAGGTAAGCCGGTGAAAAATAGAGAAAGAAGGTGAGGAAAGGCCAAATATAGAGCAAAAATAAGGTCATGTCATCTTGTGTTGACCGCAGAGCAAGGTTTTCAGATTTGCGGATTTGATATTACCCGCATTGTACACATGTATATAAGCCGCATTTTAGGTCAGTTCAATGATATCTCATGATTTCAGCCAATATTTGGCGTTTCCAAACCGCATCACTCCTTCTAAGTTATGATTTGTCATACAAATATTGGGTAAATAATCGGACCATAGTTTTGTGTTGGATGGATATGGGACGAGTTTTCGAAAGCCCTTATTAGGCCGTGACAGTTCGTCAGATAATCTCACCGTGGCCCACTCGTGGGTTCACGAGACACCCGTGGGCGTGGGCTCGGGCCCACAAACCCACGGGTTAAGAGCGTTGACTTGCACATACACTCGGTGAGGTTCATTGTTTCCCAAAACCATATGGCAATAGGAGGATTAGCTCACCAAGTATATATGCAAGTCCACAACCCACTTTTTTTTATCGACGTGGGATCTTGTCTCACAGTGAAGTATTTCCAACACTCCCCCTCACATGTGAGCCACATCATACCAGGAACCACCTTCGGCTCTTGATACCATATTAGGCCGTGACAATTCGTCACATAATCTCACCGTGGCCCACTCGTGGGGTCATGGGACACCCGTGGGCTCGAGCCCACAAACTCACGGGTTAAGACCGTTGACTTGCACATACACTCGGTGAGGTTCATTGTTTCCCAAAATCATATGGCAATAGGAGAATTAGCTCACCAAGTATATATGCAAGTCCACAACCCACATTCTTTATCGATGTAGGATCTTGTCTCACATGTGAATTATTTCCAACGGCCCTTACATTGATACTAATAGTTGTGAATTGATAGTGTAAAGATCTAACTTTGATGAGATTTAAGAATCAAACATAGTGTAAAAATACGGTAATGGTTGAACGGTGATGCGGTAACAGGAGTGATGTAGTTATCGTAAATGAAACGAGTTTGTAGAGGATAAAAAGACAAAACTTTGAAAGGAATTTAAGCATACACTCAATGGGAATACCTTTAGGTGGCCAAAAAGGCACACTTCAATACTCTCTAAAGCACCTTTGAAGTATCACTAACACGTCCAAAGTTGGGTGAGCTACACGCAGTTTGCTCCGGGAATTTAAAAAAGGAAATATGATTTGCATAAATTAAGTCTACCTCATATGTGTAGCTTGATCTTTTATTTCTAGTACTTTTGGCACACTCTAGGCTCTTCATATTATGTAACTCATAATTAAACTCAGCAATGAATAATCATCCTTTTATGAATGGAAATTACATCTTCCTTAATAAACTTAAACAACTTGCTAATTAAGAAAACTCTATATTTTTCCCAAGTAAACGAAGACTTAAGTCCCTAATGGTGTTTAACAAGTTGATCATAAAAAGATCTTGTGTAAGGACTTTTAGTGATGAAGAATATTGTAACAAACTTGAAGAACGCGATTCTTTCCTATATTCTTCTTCCCACACGAGATAAGAAAGATGGCATATGACTAGAAATTCCCCTCATTGTGCATGGAATCATCTAATAGGACAAAAACACGGACTTGATAAGATGTTTTTCCCCATGAGACTCGCCTTATGAGGTTCTTATGATGAACTTCGTATCAGAAGTGTATACAACTTCAAAAGTTCCATTTCTTCTATTTGCAATATTTCATCAACCCAATATCATTTAACTCTCACCTTGTAACCACCTAGGCTGGTTTGGGGAGGTCTACCATAACCTTGTTATAACAAAGATGTGGCTCATGGTTGATGTTTCTTTCATTTTAACCAAAAAACTTCATTTTCAAGGATCATAGGAGTACTTAACGAAAAAAATGACAAAAGATATACTCATGGTTGATGTTTCTTTCATTTAAACTAATGAACTTAATATGGCACTATTTCACGAGTAAAAATAGCAAGGAAGAAATTAAATTATTAGTGAAATAGACAAAAAGGTAGTGCTTGAGCATGCCTTGAAACTGCAATGACGACACCAACAGCTACAAGTAAGCAGGCGACTATTTGCTTATATGAATAACGCCTACCCAGGATGATAAATGAGAGTAACAGTTGCCACACCAAAAAAGTCTGAAAGACAAAAACGGCAATATCAGAGATCATAGTCAGCTGAATTCAAGGTTTACATGATGCTTACTATATTACAAAAGCTAAACAAAGGCAAATCATTGCAATAGAACAAATTTCCCACTTTAAACCATACTTATACCAAGGAAGTGATAAATCTTGCCGACAATACGTTGACATGTTCGCACCCCACATTTCATTGACGCTGATAAATGCAGAGATTGAGAATTTAACTAGAAAGTCAAGACAGCGAAACTGAAGACTATAACTCGGATTCTAACAAAAAGCAAACCAACCACCATATCGGATACTAGTTGATGTTGGTTAGTTTGGTTGCTGGTTAGTTCATATCTGCCTATCAAGTTTTCATACACGTCTAATTACAACAATAATCAACATAAGTTTGATTTCGTTGAGGACAGTAACTCACAGAGTTCAATGGGTCATAGATGAATATATCAGCAACAAAATGAAGTGGGAATATCAATCATTACCAGATGAAAAATAGAGCATCTACATCTAAATGACTCCCAACGTACTCATTTACCTGATGCAATATTGGGATCACTGGGCCAGGAATCATGGCTGTGAAAATAACAAAAAAACATCACTTGTGTAAGTATAAAGATGAAAAATGTAAGATGTTGGGCAGTTTAACAACCTTGTGTTCATGTATCCTTCTGTTCACATATACACAGCCAGTCAACTCTACCTGCAGAAGCCATGCCAGCAGCAAGACCAAGCGCTTCAAGAAGACCAATAATTACAAAACGCAATTTTGGAATAGCTAGCATCTCATTGGTTACTATCCCTATACGGTGTCGTATGAACAATATAGCAAAGTAAATAGCTACATACCTGCAACAACACCATAAACACTCTTAATTTATCACAAAGAACAACATAGGATTGAGTCATACGCCATAACCAAACCAAAGTTTCCCAACAAACAATCACTAAGGGGACACACTTGGTACAAAAATCGATATTCTTGTATCCTCATCAAAGCAAATGGCAATTAAATGTAAAATAAACAATAACCCAATTCCAATATTTTTGAAAATTTAACCTAACAAGTAAAAGTAGGGAAGAAATAAAAGTTACCCAAAAGTGATGAATTGAGCCAGGAAAAAGGGGTAATCTCTGAGAGGGACAAGAGCAAGCTTGTAAAAAACTCTATTAGCAACAGCTAAAACAGCAGTAATCGTTGACCAAAAAAGAATTGATTTAGTGCTACTTGAAGTAGAAACTGGGTTACTTAAAGCAGTAACTCTAAAATTAAATTTCAAGCGAGTATTAGAAAATGAAGTAGAAATGGGTTTGATTGTAAGACGATTTCTGAGGAGATTATGTTGAGTTTTGATGGGGGAAAAGTGGTTTTGTAAGAGACAGAAAACAGAGTTAGGATTTGAGTAAACGGATGAGACATTAAGTAATGAAAAGGTTGAAGAGGATGAGAGTTTAGAGTGATGGAATAAGTTTAATTGTGATGCCATTGATGATTGAAGTGAGGAAGAACCCAATAGGCCAAAAGGGTGAAATACTCTCTCCGTTCCGTCGTATCATAATTCTAGTGGCGAAGGAATGTGGTCAGAGAAAATTTATATTCTCTCCTATTCGGCCTAAAAGTTTCATTAAGTATTTCAATTTTCCGAGGCAATATCTTTAATATTTCAAATTATTCTTAATTAAAATTTATAAAAATTTTATATTAATAATTCTTGTATTGAAACGAATCAAATAAGATCTTACATGACTATGTTTTAACTTACATGATTCCATAGTCAACCTCTTGAGTCCCTTAAGTTTAAAAATATTCTACAGTTAACCAAAGTATCTAAGGGTCACTTTAGAAAAGCAAGTAATGGAGAGCACACTTCTGCACAAATATATGTCAGTGACCAATCTTAAGATATAAAGAAAGACATGAACATAATTGCCTCAGATTGTTTTGTTAGAAACAACAATCAAATGAACAATTTTGACTGGCCTCGACAGTCAACAATGAAAAATTTCAAGTGCACTTTCAGATATGCGCCAGTGATACCCAAAATTTCCACACTAAGCCTTGCCTTTAAGCTACAAACTTCAACTTCTGGAACCTTTGCTGCAACACAACTACCATAATCCCTTGCCTAGATAATAGAATGTATATTCTAATGAAGTAACACGATCCAACATAATCTATATGATCCAATGAAAGATTAGTATAAGAAACAAATGTGAAGAAAAATGTGAGAAAACGCCAATGAAAATTGAACTACATCAGAGGTCTGCATATGACACCCTTATTTTTGCAACTTTTATGGATGAGTGAAGTAAAAAGTTGAGGTAATAATCTTATGTGTAGGCAAAGTTGTACTGAATGAAGTGAGGGATCCACGCTATCTTGGAGCAACGAACACAAGCAAATCTATCCATTTTTGCCAAGCTAAAGAAAACCAAGAATTTCGAAGTGGAGATAATACCAATAAAAATAAGGATCAAATCAATTAAAAATTATAAGCATATGAAAAGTGATAACGCTCAAGAGCTAACTATAATGATAAATTAAAATTCATAATAGAACATTGGAACAATCCCCAACAACAGCCTTGAACTTTACTCATTTTCATTTAAACAGCCGCGAACTTCGTTTATCCTCAACAACAGCCATCAAAGTACCAAAAGTGACATCGAAACAGCCAACTTGCCCCAGCTCCACTAAATGACCGGTTTTTACCCATTTCTTACCTTTGACCTAAGCTTATGACCGTTGACCAAAAATTTAAAAAAAAACATTTTAACTTCCTTCATCCCTTACCTTTCACCATTCACTCTTCTTCCTCCATTTCTTTATCCTCTTCCACTCTCCATACCTTTCTTCAAATACCCTTCATCCTTACCTTTTCTTACCTTTCACCATTCACAACTCTTCATTCCAGACCACCATTGATAAATTAGAGCATTTCCAATGCTCATATTCTTCAAATCTTCTGCACTCTTGAACTTTCACCAACATTTACATGCTCTTTCCTACTGTTATCATCATTGTCATCACCATTTCCCTTAATTTTTGAAGGTAACACAGGTGGGTTATCAAGAACAAGTGGTTTCAATTGGGATAACTTTTCATTTCTTAACTTCAAAAACTCTTCTATATTGACATTTCTAATCAATTTCTTCTTCTCAATCTTCTGTCCCAACTCTAATTCTTGAGCAAGTTTGCGCCTTTCTTTCTTGGTTAAGTTGATTTCTTCCACAACTTGTTTCCATTCTTCGGGGACTAAATTCTCGGGTTCAATGACTTGATTTGAGTTTTGATTGTTTCTAGGGTTTTGGGTAGTCTTAGAAATTGAAGAAATTGGAGGGTTTAGTTCTTGTTCAAGATATGGGTCCTCAAAAATTCCATCTTCAAAAACAAGGCAATCTCCAATTACTTGTTCTTCTTCTTCATATTCTTCATGATTTAAACTTGAGGCTGTAAATGGGAAATTTTAGGAATTGGAAGAAAAGGCAAAACAGAGAATTGGGGAAGATAAAGAACTAAACTTTTTTGAAGGGTATTTGAAGAAAGGTATGGAGAGTGGAAGAGGATAAAGAAATGGAGGAAGAAGAGTGAATGGTGAAAGGTAAGGGATGAAGAAAGTTAAAATGTTTTTTTATTTTTTTTTTTATTTTTTTTTATTTTTTTTTATTTTTGGTCAACGGTCATAAGCTTAGGTCAAAGGTAAGAAATGGGTAAAAACCGGTCATTTAGTGGAGCTGGGGCAAGTTGGTTGTTTCGATGTCACTTTTGGTACTTTGATGGCTGTTGTTGAGGATAAACGAAGTTCGCGGCTGTTTAAATGAAAATGAGTAAAGTTCAAGGCTGTTGTTGGGGATTGTTCCTAGAACATTAGATAAGTAAAAAATTTTTTAAAAAAATTGTCTATCAGCTTCATCAATATAGCATTAAATAGCTTCTTATAGTCTGCTTTAGCACTATATAGCATTTTTCATCAAAAAAGGTTGTAACATTGATAAATTTGATTATTTGGACAAAGCTCTTAGCGTTATATAGCATTAACTAGCTTCTTGTAATCGGTTACCAACAAATGCGATAGACGAAGTGAGAAGAAGAAAACAGAGTATTGTTATGTGTTCCTTTTTGGAGGTAAAAAAACAGTGTCAATAATCTCATTATAATCCATATTATCTAGTGAAAAAGAAATGAAAATTTGTATAAAAGTCAGGTAATCAGGAAGTTATGGAGATGCATATGTTAAGAATATAGTTCCTTCGTTACATATTACTTGTACCAAACAAATTTTTGCACTATTTATCTATTTATGGTAATTTACATATTTCGACTATCATATGAGAAAAAACATAGTCATGTGAAATCTTGTTTTATTTGTCTCGTCACATCTTTTCATAATATCAATCTTTTATAATTTTAGTTATGTTAGCTCTTAGATATAAACGATCCGACAAACGCATTGGATTGTACAAAAATGTGCTTGGTGACAGTATTTTGGAACGGAAGAAGTAACAAATACGTAGTTGTAAAAGGATATAAATTATTCCTAATTATACAGATTCACATCAAAGCTGAGAATGTGGCAAATCCATGACAAGATAAAGAAAACAAGTTATGTTACTTTAGACAAGTTTCCCATATTGAGAGTTGTTCCAGAAAAGTTTGATGGTCAACAATCTCTTCTCACATGATACAACAAAAAAAGGGAAAGAAGTGGTGCAAATCCAACTTCATACCCAGAGTTTTCCATCTTTTAGTAATTTAATAACAACAAATTCAGAATAAAAAATTTGATATCTACTAATACCTGTGTACTACACTTGACTAAGATGTGCTGCACTATTGAAGTAGTCTTTTCCTCCTTCATGGACACATCC